>VZTM01008704.1:45186-73807 GCA_013400555.1 Jacana jacana
CCCCTTCTCCCGTCCCCACGGCCGTGACACCCTCCCGGGCCCCGCGGCAGCTCCTCCGCCGCGCTGCCTCGGCCGCTCTCCAGAACTGGTCGGGCCAGAGGGGTGAAATCCCTGCCCTGCATAATTTGCAAACATGAGCCTGAGCAATTTATGATGACTAAATTAAACCCTAAAATAATAATAAAATGCCCGGCTTTATTTTAGCAAACTGGTTTTACCAGTTTCGTGTTGCAAATGTTAATTATTAATAACTTTGGCACTAGAAAATAGGGATTTTTTTCTGCACAAAGTCCACGTCTTGGCAGAAGATGTGCCGGGAACCACCAGTACAAAAAGGGTTAGTGTGGAGAGATGGAGGTTGGTGAAATACCAGGAGGATGCCTTGAGAAAAGGGAGAGGAGGCATCTTCCCTAATCAGAGGTGCAGGGCTGGTGGTCTGCGGCACAACAGCCTCTTCAGACAGCTGTGCTCGTGACACTGCTGCCAGTCCTCAGCTGTGATTTTCATCCAGGGCTTATGCTCTCAGTCTCTGACAGCCACGTAAGGAATTAGCATCCAAACCCAACAGCAATGGTTTTAGGTCTAAACCTCTCTTCCAGCTACGTCTCCAGAGAAACCCGCTGATGTGGAAACTTACAGGTCTTTGGACACTTTTTCCCCATCAGTTGTTTTTCTTTTGTTTCCTGTTGGTGTAAATGTTAATTTATGGATCTCCTAAGCAATACGGTATTTTCCAGGTCCAAATTTCAAGCTCAGAATCACTCTTGGCCAACTTAAAAATTAAAAAAAACAACCCATCCCTAATTAGAAACAGGAGAACAAGAAAGCTTCAAAAGCAGATAAGTGATCAGATCTCTTTGAAACAAATAGCAGATCATCACCAGTTCCAGGAACAGGAGACTTAAAAAATGTGAGATGAAATAGTACCAGTTGCCTTCACAATCTTCCATTAAAGTATATGGGGTTGCAGTGTTTCTGGGTAATTCGGACCAACACACGTGAGCTATATCTAAGTTCATGTTACAAAAGATGCATCCTGCTTTCACCTGAGTCCTGATTTTGAATTCTGTAAATGATAGGAGGGTGCATAAAAAAACATGGATGCGCACAGGTGTCATTAAGTTCAGTGCTACCTGCTTTTGAACAACCCACATAAAGGTCAAGGTATTCTTTCTCACTTCTTAAGCACAAGGCAAAAAGTTTTCTTTTTCTCCCTTAAGTGAAAGGGAATATGATTTAATAGTCTTCAGTGTGGAAATTAAATGCATTAAATTTTCAGCTGCTCACAGACAATGCCTTCCCACCCTACATAAAAACCTAAATGCTGTTTTCTTAAGACAGATTTAATATGTCTTTTCTTTCCAGCCAACCATTTCTCCAAGTCTCAGTTTTCTCCAAATTTCCCAATTTTCTCTCAAGCTTTCCTTCCACTAACTCAGAACACAGCATGTTTCTGTGTTGTTCAAAGCTAACTTGAATGATTGCTTAATTCAGATAGAAAATTGCACAGAATTTGTGTCCCTTTTGCCTTGGGATGTACAATGACATTTTTCCAGATTATACTTGGACAGAAAGGAGTCTGCTGCAGCATTCTCCTTACTGGACTGCTGTGGCCTCTGTGTAGAAGCCTACCTTCCCTGGGTAGAAAAAGGAAGATGTTTTCCACATCTACCACATCTTAGTGTGAGAGCAGGGTTGCCCTAGCCTTGCCATGGGTGCTGTTTACCCATTTTGGGAAAAGAAGAATTATTACCCGATGCTGACAACTCGTATCAACGGCCAGTCCAAGCGGTAGCTCACTGCCAAGTGTGGGGCAGAGTAAAATGACTGCTTAACAGGGCTGTTCATGAGGAAGCCTTAGTGGCTAGCCTAAGCTGGTGCTAAACTGATCACCTGGGAGTATAAACCCCAAGAGACAGGAAAAAGCCAAGGTGATGAAAGAGCACAGGTTTTTGGAGCAGAAACAGTTGTCAGGAAATGGCATCCTACATTAAAAACATTAAGAACATCATCAACAAGAGAAAATAGTTGAGCTGACTGAACCTGAAACAAAGACCAACCTGTTTCTCTTGATACGTTTATTTTAAAGCCTAAGTTTGGAATTCAGTTTTCAACGAACTGCCGCTCAGGAACCACAACGTCCAGCTTATCCCCTTTGATTTGGTTGTCTGTGACAGCCACTGATGAAATCAGGGACTGCAGACTTTGGGAAAGATTGTGTCACACCGTCATGTGGGTCAGATGAGAGCATCTGCTTTCCTGCCGTCTTTGGGATTGTGCTTTGCAGTGCACTGCACAGACAGCCTACGGGACCAGGGGCTGCCAGGCCCCCAGCTCCAGCACCGGCATAAAATCACAAAAAAAGAACTGGGAAGAAACCCTCAATGCTCTATCTAATAGTGCCCTGTATCTAAAGCAGCGATCAAAATCCTTGGTGCTGTGCTGGGCTTGCCCCTAACAAGGCTGCTGGAGAGCAGCTGGAGGTGGACAGGCTCATGAAAGGAGACGTGGCAGCTGGAGGGTTTGCATCCCAAGGAACCCAAACTAACTGATGTCAGCTGCACCATGGAGGAGACAGTGGGCAGAGTGGGAGAGGTCACATGTGGGTCTGCTGTCCAAGGCACACTCTGGAGAGGTGCGGTGCAGTGCTGAGATTTCACCATCCTCCTGCCCTGCAGAATCTCTGCATACCCATGAGGGTCAGATAGCCTGGAGCCACAGCCACCAGGTAGACTTTCTCGGCTCTGCCAGGGGAGACCTGCCTTTTGGGGATCTCTTTTCTACCATGTACTGTATACTTCTCATAGAAAAGCGCAACAGGGTTCAAGTTCCATTTAGCTGTTGTTGCATGGGCTACTTTACTTCTGTTAAACAGAAATAAAAGCACCCTCAGTTGGCAGTTATACTTGTGCATTATTAGTACAGTGCAAAGGGCATATTTCTGAAGATTGTGGGCAATTCCAAACAGGTTTCAGGCAGCAGCAAGTGCACAGAAGGCACGTGCAGACTTAAGATCATAAACATTCATGTTAAGAACGTCATCAGTGCCTGTGGTCAACTATGTTTACAGCTGCTTATTGAAAGCCTGACCATATCTTGTTCATAATTGTTTTACTTTCCTACTTGAGCAAGATCAGAAAAAACTGATATACACTGTCACCATCCAAGGGCCTTGGGCTGGTTTAGGTCAAGCACTCTGTAGCGAGGTGCTGTAGGTCCATGCTATTGTCTTTTGGGCCTTTGCAAGAAGCAGTGTTGCTGAGGTTTTTATCAGTGTTGATGCCAGGTCTCTGGACTATGAGCTGTTTTATCTGCTATGCAGACAGCATGCCTTCACACCCCGGAAAAGAGGTCTGCTTGCAGGATAGCCGTGATGATGACTTTCCCTGTGCTTACAGCACATCAGCCCAGCTTTTCTTCCTTGAGAGCCTGCAACTAAGCAAGGCTTAAACACAGGGTGTGATTCTCAACAAGAGTTCAGGCTGTTGATTCCAACTGAACTTTCCCCAGGGGCATAACTTCCTGTGAAATTGAGACATCAGCTTCCAGAGGTGCTGATCCTCCTGTTGAGTACCATTCACTCAGCTTCACCAGCCCCTGGCAGAGGTGGCCAGCACCCTCACACAATTTAGCACCTTCCAGTATCTCTTACATGCAGCAGCTCTTCTACTTTCAAGCAATACAAGGATTGCTGTGTTTCTCTAAGAGGCAAAATACCTTGAATTGTTTAAGGAAAAAAAAGGCTTTATATTTTTTTCTTTTTAGGCCTAGGCATCATTGCTTTAATGGGTTTGCCCCATCTTTGAATTCAGATGTTTCCAAATGTCTAACAATGAATTATGTTGTGACTCCCACAGTGGGACTGGTGCAAAAAAGAGCTCCACAATATGCATCTTTTGCAAAGTCCTGCATGTAATGTGGGGACACTTGCACACAGCAAAGAGGATGAATTCTTTACTTGTTTGTCTGTTTGTGATTTTTTGTATGTGGGGCTGATTCATTGTATTTTTCTAGACCCAATGGAGGAGTCAGAGAAAGATAGACAAAACTTGCAAAATCACCAGCTCTTAGTTAACCAAACAATGGTCCCCATTGGTGAGTGATAGATTTGGTATATCCTGGAAGATGGGAGGAGATATATGGGCTAGAAGCCCAAGTCACTCTGAAGACCTGCCCCTGAAGAAGGAGACGGGTATTGGGATTACTATTAATTCACCTTCCTGCATCCTCCTTGGGGACTAAATTCACTCATTATTACCTGTGTGAAATATTTGAGGCACTCCTGTCTATTAGTCTCTGAAAATGAAAAGATACTTCTAACTTCTCTGTCTCCCTGAAAAAATATATTTTTTTAAAAAATTATTTTATTTTATTTTTCCTGCAAGAAGGCGTTTTACTCTTTGGCCATCTCCCAGCCCCCTTGATTGCTGTGGAAAAACTATGTGGAAGAGACCTCCCCTTCCTTCCCGTGTCAGGCTCTTCTTTCTTTTTTTGTCCTTCCTCACCTTTTAATTACTAATCTTTAAGTAATAATCTCTATTAATAAAAATGAAGCATCTTAGTAAAGATTTGGCTTCCCAGAACATTCCCAAGCAGTGTCAATACAAAATCCAATTATTCCTCGCTTGTTTGTATAATTCTGGAATGGAGCCATGTTAATAACTTCCCTTGCTCATTTCATTTTTTTCATAGTTGCTGAAGCTGATGGCAGCAGTGAGACTTTGGCAGACCTGCCTGCAGACGTGGGAAGATGACACACTTGCGTCATTGTTTGGTATTTCTTTTGCACATATAAGAACTGGCAACATTTTGCTCCCAAGAAAGTTCTAATACTGCAGAAATTTGTAAGTAGGTCTCAACACCCACCAAGGAGAAGTCAGCTTTCACTGCTGGTGTATCTTTCAGGCCCTTTCTCCCTGGTTAAGTTCTGAGTTTGTTTTGTTTGAGTAAAAGTGGTGCTTTTAAGGAATGTAATCTGAACTGATAACGTGCTTCCTAACAAAACATACATTAGGGTACAAGATATAAGAAAACTAGAAAATACAAGATAGCTGCTTCTAGTGCATAATGCATTTGAATTGCATGAGGAGAGAGTAAGAGAGAGCTTACAGTAGAATGCTCCTGAGTTTGAAATTAAATTTGTGCTAATGAGCTATGTACTCACAGGACAGTAAATGTCTCTGCCATCTTTCCATGGTTCCTCCCACACAATGTTGTGGATAAACTGACCTGGACAGCTGATTCACCCAAGATGTCTTTCTAAACTCTTTGCCATGCTGAAGTCAATAACATCTGTTGTTTCTCTGCACCAGTGTCCAGCAGGGGAAATGATTAGATAAATATTCCCCACATTTGAACAGGAATAAAGACATTGTAGGAGAACACTGGAAGAAAGGATCAATGCTGCCTGCTTTGAGAATAAATACCAGGCTTCCACATTGTTTCCATGAATGCCTCCAGCTCTGCTTCAACATTAATGGACCAGCAGGAGCCCATTACTCTATGATAACAGTCCCTTGCTCTCTTAATGAGAGCAATATGGCAACTACTCTCAGATTTTTGACATAGATCCTGCATAATGATACTCCGATCGTTTAGTTTCATTGCTGTTTTGGTGACACCATTGCTTCCAGGGTGGCTTTGCTACGGACAACAGCACGGCTGAGACCCTGCCTGGCAAGGGGTGCATGGATGCTGGGTGGCACCAAATGTTAAGTGCCCTGGGGAATACCTCACCATGGATGCCCCATGCTAGCAGAGCAGTTTAGCTGTGATGACTGCTGAATGGGAGATCCACTGTTTACTTCACAGGCTGCCACAAAGCACATTGCGTTTGCAGGGCACAGAGATGTGGGGACGAGGAGTGCCATAGGAAAGCAGTAATGAGGAAACATGAGGAAATTAATAATGCTGCATTCTGAGCAGGGATTGAATAGCATGCAGTAATTGAGGCCTGGGGCCACACTGCACAATAAGGAAGAAACAAAATAAGGAATTGCTGCTCATTAGGCTCCAGATTCAGCCGGTCTAAATTTCACCTAAGTCTTTGTGCCAAGTGTTTCCTACTGGCAGGCTCTGGGCCTTTGGGGATGCCAAGCCAATGGAAACCCTGGGTGGAATTTAGGTTAGGGCTAAGTCTGTTTGCCACGGAGAACATCTACCTTGACCGACTGCTGAGGCACAGTTGCTCTGGAAAGTAGCTTGTTATCCTGTAAAGCAAGAAAGGGGGCAAAAGACAGCAACATGGGCAACTTTAATTCTGGCACATCCAGTTTGTTAGCACACAATGTTGTGCGCCTGATTTTGCAACATTAATGTTTTCACAACTATTTATTTTTTTTTAATGGCAGGCATAATACCATCCATTTGTGGAGAAATGATACAGCTAAACTTAAAAAGAGGTATTTGTTTCTGAACAACTTTAACGTTTCCTTGAGTAAGTTAGCTAAACTGTTTGTAATGTGGTTATGGTACATATGAGAACCACTGCAGCCAAGGCTGTGAATAAATGTGAAAGTTATTAAGATATAGTTGGGTATTTACACCAGTGTGACCAGCAGAAGGAGGGAGGTGATTGTCCCCCTGTACTCAGCACTGGTGAGGCCACACCTTGAGTATTGTATCCAGTTCTGGGCACCTCAGCACAAGAGAGATATCGAGGTGCTGGAGCGAGTACAGAGGAGGGCAACGAACCTGGTGAGAGGCCTGGAGAACAAGGCTTATGAGGATCGATTGAGGGAGTTGGGGTTGTTTAGTTTGAGGAAGAGGAGGATGAGGGGAGACCTCATCACTCTCTACAACTGCTTGAAAGGGCATTGTAGAGCATTTGGTGCTGGTCTCTTCTCATGGGCAATTAGCGACAGAACAAGAGGGACTGGCTGCAAACTGCAGCAGGGTAGGATTAGGCTGGACATTAGGAAAAATATTTTCACAGAAAGAGTGGTCAGTCAGTGGAATCAGCTTGCCAGGGAGGGGGTGGAGTCACCCTCCCTGACTGTGTTTAAGAGTACATTGGATGTGGTGTTGAGGGATATGGTGTAGGGGAGAACTTGTAGAGTAGGGCTGATGGTTGGACTTGATGATCCCAAGGGTCTCTTCCAACCTATATGATTCTATGATTCTATGATTTTGGACCAGGCATCCCGTGAGTGAAGACACGCTCATTGTCAGCTGAATCTATGACTTTATCCTCAAAAGTCTGATTGCCAAAGAGTGCTTCTATTGATAAAATCTTCTACGTTTCTCTACAATCCATTGTCTTACACAATTAGGTGGTAATGACTCAGTGGATACCTAGCCTACCAGCTGAATAGATCTTTCTCCAGAGGGAGAGAGAGGAAGAGTGAGACTAAAAACCTACTTAAAGCACTGAATCACCCCTGTGTTCAGAGATCATAAGAGTGAGCTTAAGGAGGCTGGTGGGGTAAGGCTGGGGACTTAGAGGAGTTTTCATAGTTGTTCTCCAAAAGGTAGCTGGCCTGGGCTGCAGGATGTACCACAATACTGTCAACTCTGGTCTTCAGTAGCAGAAGTAGTTTTAAAAGACAGGCTAGGTTTTACTGTGACTACAAGCTCTTCAGCTAGACAGTGGTATCTTCTCTATGCTTGAATCCATGTGTGTGTAGCTGTGGCTCTGTATTTCATCAAAGGGGTGGTCCTGTAACTTTGGCCACCACAAAAGGTCTTTGTGTAAGTGCCATGGCTCCTCCTCTGAATACTTGCATTTTTGACAGAGAGATATACTGACATCCTAAAATTCCCACTCTGCTTTGGTCATGAACAAAGGAAATATTACAAGGTAACTGTACTATATAGGAATGAAAGACATCTTGTAATATAACGAAGTCTTAATCCACTTGGTGAGGTCCTAGCAAGGCACATCACTGGGAAGTGAGAACTGTGTGAATACAAATCCTGTGAAAGGTTATGGAAAACTGGCTACCATCTTTTGAATGAGCATAAGGTGCTGGTAGGTAGAGATCTATTGGAAGTCAGTGTATGCAGTGTATTTAATATTAGAGAGAGGGGAAATTAACTTAATGCCAGAGCCCCTCCTTTGAGACCTTTCTCTGTAGGTAAGTCCTGCCAAACTGTGGAAATGCCATCATTGCAAATCTGTTCCATGCAATATTTGCAGTTCCTGTATGAGCTTTTCCTCCAGGCTTATTCCTTGTTTCTCTGAGCCTCCTGTGTACTGCTTCTCCTTTGCAGATATTACTTACATTGTTTTCACTCTCCCAGCTTGTCCCAGGTCCACATTTCCTTTATGTTTTTTTCCCCCTCAAATTTTCTCAACTTTCATCTTCTTTTGATAGTTAGAAATATCTGTGTGAAGAAATACTTACCCTTCTATATCTCAAAGCTGTCATGCCATGAATGAGAGGAGCCTCCTTGTCTGCCTGGTGAAGCTCTGGGTCAGGCAGAGCCCCTGATACCCTCACAAGTACCCTGCCAAGTAATGCTGGCGGAGTTCACTTATGTTTCCTTACCTTTGGAGAAGACTGGCTTAAGTCGTCTCAGCAATCACATTAACCATGCACAGAAAATGAGTGGTAACATCTCCATCTGTGCCAAAGCTTTTATAAGCCAGAGGTTTTACAGAATGACAGACCCAATGTGTTTCACACATCCATAGGGTGCACATGATGTTTCTTAAGAGTAGCCTGGAGCACTGTTACATGGTCAGCTGTCTTCTTGGTTATGGTGGAAATGTGATGTGCAAAAAGACTGCAAGTTAAAGAAGATACATCAAGGCACACAAGCTCCCTCCCCATCTCAGTTCTTGAGACTGTCTGCTTTACAGTGATTCAAAAGCTGTGTGTTGCTAGAATTTCCTCTAGCCTAATAAATGACATGAAAGGAGGTGTCTCCAGACAGTAATTATGAGCTTTTCTAGAATCAGTTTCCCTCCGTTTCTGTGTTATATTCTTTGCATTGTTCCTGCTCAGTCCTCTGTTTTGGGAATCACAGCCCTTTGGCTGCTGGAGGTGTTTACCAGAGCAGTTTTGTTACTACCAGTTAGCATGCCTGCTCTGCTGGTGCTCATTGCTGCAGCCTTCAACACATCTGCTATTGAAGGGTCATAGAGACACGGTCTGTGGAACACCAAAGTGCTATCAAAGTCATTAATTCATTTCTCTCCTAAGCACTCTAGTGTTTCACAGGAGATCTCCTCAGTACTCTAGTGTTTCACAGGAGATCTCCTCAGTCATCTGTGTCTCCCTCTTGCACAGTCCATGTGAATATGGAAAATAATTATCTAACTTTTGTGTTCCATGTTGTTGTGTGGACACATTAAAAATGTGACTCTGAAGAACACATGTTTAGATTTCTGGCCAGACGCTTAGCAGTGATCAAGGTTCCACTGTGCTGGAAGGACCTGAAGCAGACAGCTTTAGTAGTTCAAAAGGTCACACAGAAAATGTAAATGTTATGAATGAAATATTTAACTATTTGTATTTAAACTAAGACAAGGGCTGGATTAGTAATGTTGTTTGGGAATGGAGGATGATTTTAGTGCTGCTACTTTGGTTAAAATGTAGCTTTTATCAGTTCAGTGCTAATTAATTTTGCTTATTTTGTTAGCTTATGCCAAACTTGTGTTAACTTTGCTAGTACAAAAAGCATTTATTTAGTCATCAGGAGCAGCCTCCATCCTGCTGGAGGGTTTATTCATCAGTGAACCCTTTGTCTCAGACCTTTAGTGCACAAGAGAAAGCAGCACACGAGGGAAAGCTGTTTGGCTTCTGCAGCTCAGTATGGTCCTTGCTATCACGTGCACGGGGATGATAGCTCCCATGTCCATTTACCGCTGTCGTGAGTTACAAAACATCTTCCCACTACTGCAGTCTGCATTATTATTAGTCTGACTTGGTCTTGAATGAGTCTGTGTGAGGGTGGTTAAGGCATGACACTTGAGACTAATGACCACATGCTCCATGTTAACATGGCTTGGCAGACCAGTGGTCATTTCCCACTCTCTAGTGATCTTGTTACTTTAGACCCAATTTCTAGACCTTAATTTTCCCTGGAGGTGTTGTGCGAGGTGTAATGTTGTGAGGAAAAGAATCAAGCTTTTCTTGTTATAGGAAAAGTGATTGCATGACACTGCCCAGAACAACTTTAAATGTGAGTAGACACAGGAATGAAATAGACAATGAAGAACACATTATCTATGATCGAATAAATACTTTTTACTGAAGTTCTGGAGAAAAGGAAAATCTTCCAACATATACAGAAGTCAAGTCACAGTGCTGAACCTGTGAGTCACAGTCATCTCTGTGTCAATAGACAACAGAGTAAGCACAGACATATGACTTCACTCCAAGAAGTAAGCTGATGTGGGGTGGGGGGAGGGAGGAGCGCAAACTAACTCAGATGCCAGCATCCAACAGTGGCAGGGAAAGGCTAGAAAATTGGCTGTTGAGAAGATCCAACTTCTTTCTTCACCCACACATATCCTTTCTTGGAAGTTCTTATCAATGCCCTACCTCACAGTCTTACTCTTTTTTCTTGGACCTGTGTAGGGAATCCATAGGAACGGGGTTAAGCAAAAGACAAGAGATGGGAATGGGGTGGTGCTTTGCCTAGTCAATCATTAGCTGAGATTCTGAAATCAGTGAAGCTGTACTGATTAGCAAGAGAAGATGGTCAGGCTGGTTGACACTGGCTTCAATGTTAGTGTTATTTTTTTACTGAAAACAGGTCAGTGAAAAGCTGGAGATAAGCAGTTGCTCTTCCTTTCCTGCATCCCAAGGAATGCTGCAGGTTCTGCCAGTCGTATTCCCATTCTGTGATAGACCTCCCTGCTCTCTCCATGGTTTGGCTATGCATGAAAACTGATACCAGACCATATGAAGTTTCCACACCTTACCTTTTCAATGAGGTAACCAGTGGTAGAGTGTGAGGTGGTTATGTACACACATACAGAAACAAAAACATAACTTTGGTGGATGCTCCCATACAATAATTTCTTCATGGTTATTAGGATTTGAGAAACACATATAAAATAAATGACATTGTAAGTGCTAAGTTTCAGAGAAATATGAGTGGACCTTGCAGTACAATATCTAGATCTTGACTAGTAGGTGGTATTAGAGTCCAGTTCACATGTGCAAGCTTCTTCATAGCTGAGTCTTCTGACAACAGAGAACTGTGCAGCTGCAGTTGAATGGTAATGAGGTCTGGAGACACAGAAGGAGGTTTGAGCTGGGCTCTGTCCTTGCTTCACAGGATGGCTTTCTATGAAGTGCTTATGCCTAGCTATTCCTCCTTCTGAAAAGGGGATGTTGGTATTCAGGCATCTCCCGGCCTAATCAGGGGCTACTGCTTTGCAATGCAGTCTGTGGGTATCAGTTGTGAACCCTCAGTAAGACAGCATTTTCTGTTGGCTCTGGGTTGGAATCAAGCTGGAACTGCAAGTGCTGAGCTGAATCAAAAGCCACAGGATCTGTCGGTTCTGGGTTGCTTTGCCTTGACTCTGCTTCCCTTGAAGGCTAACTTTGAAAGCTGGAATTTGGTTTTCTATTTCCTCCAAGTGGAAGCACGTTTTAAGCAGTGCTCATTCTTTTTCTTAGTTTGCTACTGTATCTAATTATAAGCCTAGAAAATAAGGCATCCTGCTAAATTAAATGCCTTGGCAGTGCCCTTCTGAAATTGCTATAGCGTAGCAGGAATTTCTAGCCCATTACACTGCAGTTGGCCAAACCGATGGCCTCTGCTTTCCTTCCCCAGGCTTCCTACTTTACATTATTTTTTTTTTCTTGGTTCTCTTAACAGAAGGACCCGAAAGGTTCATTTTCGATATTTGCTGTCTTAGAGAAAGCAACGAACTGGAGACATTGCAGCTCTGTTTCAGTTACAACTGAAGTATTTCCCACTCCTTTCCCACTGAGATATTATTTTAACCCAGATTTAACACATGCTCAACTGGCATAGAGTAAAACCACACCTCTTTTGTTTGTTTGTTTGCTTTCACACTAAATTGACTTTCTCAAGTCATTCGTAGGGTAGGTATGTGCAAGATGAAGGCCCCTTCCTTGATGAAAAGCCACACCATACAAGTCTGATAATTTTTCTCAAGAACAGATAGTTCGGCCTTAGTTAAATATACTTTCCTGGCAAAGTGTATGTAGCCTTTATTGAAAAGTGATCAGCATGCCAAGTTTCAGTTGTTAAATATGAGTTTGGATTGCTCAAGGATAAAGGAAAGTAATACCTTTTCTTGGCATACAAGTGTATCAGAAACATCCATGCTAAATGTAATCAGACATGAAACAAAGGAAAAAATGAGCCTGCAGAGTGAAATAGACTTCCTTCATTTGAAGAAGAAACACAGTAAGTTCTGGCATCAGAGAATTAGTAATTCCAAGGCGGTTAGCAGTCAAAAATAGTAGAAATGCTCATTTCAGGTGAAAAGTCTTGTGTTATTTTTAACTCTGACGTACGTAGACTGGTAGAGGATATGGTTAGTTAAGCCAGAGCCCTGTTAAAATACAAACATTTACTAGGTAGCTGGAGTGGTGTTTCTCATGGTGTCAAAGAGCCCCTTCTTTGTTCACACCCTGGTAGTTCCATGTTCAGGTGTTAGCAAAAGAAATAAGGGCAACATGACCCTTTTTTTCAATTCAATAGCAAGGGAGCTGCCTGAGTCTGGGGAGCTCTGAAAGCAGACTGTGGGCACCTGCCCTCTGCCCCTAGCAGACAGCAACCCATGAACATACATCAGCCACTGCAAGATGGGCAGCCCAGCAGGACAGTGATCATCCCCAGACCCACCACAGCAGTAAGAAAGGCAACTTGCAAAATTTGCTTCTCTGGTATTTAAGCTGAACTTCTTGCTTCCTTGTGTTTACTTGCTGTGCCTTTGTTTTCCAGTCTGGAAATGCTGTTTTCAATTCTTTTTGTGCCTATTTGTGCTTTTAGCTGTATTGGGATCAAATACAGAATGCAGCTTGAAGTTCAGTTTTGCACCCTGAAAGTCTGCGGTAGGACACAGCAGATACAAAGTAAGACTACAGAAAGTCTCATTTGATCCATTTTCCCCAGCATTTTTTGTGATTTCATTACCTCATATAAAATGGGACTGCTACAGGGGGCTGCAAGGCCTTTTACCTGATGTTAGAGGGAGGGTTTGCTTACTCATCATGTTTAGCTTCATTGTATTTGGCTGTTTGTTTCAGCCTGAGCTCCTCCAGTGCACAAAAGTCAGTCATGAGCTCGTGGCTCTTAGAGTGCAGCCCACCCAGGTTTCCCCCAGATGTTACCTCTGTTGCAAGACCTACACCTGGGACTGGTTTTGCCTCCTCATGGACATCTGTGCTTGCCATTGCTGCCAGTGTGCCTTAACAGGAGTTGTTAAGGACTGACCTCACCACCACGTGTGATGCCCCTTCACGCCAGGACGGACCTTCAGCCAACAGATATGGGGCTCCTGATTATCTAGCTCTTAATTTGGCTTCTGCCCTTGGCTTTTCTTCTTGTGGTAAACATGGGCACCACAGGTGAGGTGTGAGCCTGGTCTTAATTTGCCACGCAGTCAGGAGGAGCTGGGCTTGTGCCTGGGAGCTGGGAAGCTGTCTAAACACAGACATTGTGTCACCACTAGATACCAAATCAGTCTCTATAGCTTTACCATTGTGGCTGCCTATGTCCTGGTGATCTGGAGAAGCTGGTTGAGATTTCCTTCAGAAGGTAAAAAGACAACCTGGTGTCTTTAAAGGAGCAGGGGCGAGATGCTGAGGTAGGAAACAGGTTGTTTTCCTTGCTTGACCGTAAAACTTTACAAATGCTGTCCAGACTTAGTTTTCTAATGTCACCAGATTTCTCCTATCACCTGATACAGACATGAATATCTACTGTTTGGCACAGCAATGTTCCTGTCTGGTATCTAGTGAACCATCGTTAAAAAAACAAAGAGTAATAGTTTAGTGAAAGTGCAGAGTCGATAGTGCTGAGTAATGTATTTGCATACTGGCATATGCACTATGAAAGTAAATAAGATTATGTCAAATTCATCTGGAAGAGAGTTAATTTAACATCCTGGCTAAAGTTATGCAACCAGAGGGAGGCGGGAGCTGGGGGTGGGGTGGGGCGGAGGGAAAGCGGGTTAGGGAAGGATCAATGTAATAGACTGGCTGATGAAGCCTGGGGGACAAAATGTCCTAGTGGAAATTCTATGTAGCACAAAAGAATGTAACATTAGAACCCAGCAGAACAGCACTGATTCAAGGCTGCTTTTATACACACACAACTGTTTTCCTGTTAGTTTTAGGAATGCGCAGGGTGACAAAAAAAAGGAAAAAACCGTATCTGCTAGACAGATTAGCTGTCTCATCCATATTGAGGTCTAAGGCTGCTTCTTCGTCCTGATTCAGAAAAGCCCTTGCAGGACACACAAGGATGTAAACATGCTTCAGTGCGTTTGACGGACAAGGGCCAGTCGGTACTTCGAACTGCAGGACTGAATAAATGCTCAGGTCCTCTTTTCAAAACCTGACAGTGTGGTGAGAGATGACCGCCCTCAAGCATATCCTGGGTTGGAAAGTTGTGGGACTTCAGGGGTGTTCGAATTGGGACCCAGCCTTCACATTTGAGCTTTGATTTTTAACAATTTGTTTTAAACACTTGAACAACTCCAAATTTAGGCTTCTTTGTTGTGGACTCTCCACAGAAACTTTGTGTAGTTCATGTTTTTCTCTCATTAAAACCTTGGATCTAACTTTGCCATAGGGAAACAAACATGTTTCTCATAATAAGCAATGTCCGAAATGAAGATCAAACCCTTACTTTTAATGGTCTTTTCATTTAGTATTGCAGGTCATCACAAGCAAGATGATGGTCACATCTCTAAATTCAATCTGACCCTCAACACCAAGTCTACGGAGTAAGTTATTAAAGCCTGGAGTTTGAGAACAATTTTTTTTTTCCAAGAAAATTTAAGCATAAGCTTGTCAGATATACCAAAATTTGTGGATAGCTAAAGCAATGAT
Source organism: Jacana jacana (assembly GCA_013400555.1). Lineage (NCBI taxonomy): Eukaryota > Metazoa > Chordata > Aves > Charadriiformes > Jacanidae > Jacana > Jacana jacana. Next base: position 60,177 of record VZTM01008704.1, read on the forward strand.
ACCGTATCACTACATGGAGAAGTGAGTATTTATGTGCTGTTTGATTCATGTGCTGTATCAAGCTGTATACACTTAAGGATGCCACATCTTCAAGCATAATTACAGTGCCAGGATGTGAAGTTTAAGAACGTGTTTAATGTTTACAGGAAGGTTATCTTAGTGCTCACAGTGAGTATTGATGGCAAATCTACCTCCAAGAGCAATGGGTGTAAGAAACTTGATGTTAAGTTTACTCATGTCACCAGATGGTCCTGCACCAATTAATTTGAGAATGTTTTTTACGTGTAGTTGGCATAGGGCTTAGAAGCTTCCTGGACTAAATCTTTCCCCAGAAGCTCTGAAAGGGCTCTGAGCCTTCTTCTCGCACTGTGATACAACCAGGTGTTCCTGTGGCTATGTAACCATGTCTGTGATGGAGCCAGATGAGGGGAAAAAATGGTGGCAGAAATTTGTACCTTCTTGCTCTGGGCTAGGCAGATTTTGGGGGCTTGTGTTTGAACAGCAGTCAACAGGGCAGAACAGACAATTCCAGACAGTGGTACAGGGTAAGGACTTAATTCTTCTCACTGCTTCCTCAAAGCGGGCAGACTGTAACTGCCAGCATCTAAGGTCAAGGCAGAAGGAAAATGAAATTAAAGATTGCTGATCCTTGCAAAACTGGAGGAGCCCCAGGAGGAGCAAAGGCAGTTCAATATCAGGAAATTTAGCCACAGCAAAGCTGAACAGGAAGGTAGCTGAAAGCACTCATCCTCAGCACCCAACTTTAAAGGGATTTACCAAGGAAAGAGGAGTCACTGCCTGACCAAGCTACCTCTTCCTAGGAGCAAGTTTTACCATAGTGGTGTGAGAGGTGTGCTGTCAGCATCAGGACCCCAGTATCACTCTCCTGACACTCAATCATCTGGCATATGAAGCTTGAAACTTGAAGGAAAGATAAAGAGCTGGAGGAAAAACTATACCATATATGATTTGTTCATTTCACTGAACCAGATACACAAGTCTCTTGAGTTTGGAATAGGGACCAAACAGCAGCTGACAGGAGAGCTTGAGCCAATGCTAGGAAGGAGGGAGTATTCACTTCATCAAATGGACACAATAAAGAAAATAATATACAGCAGTGTCTCCTCAAGGAAGGCCTCCCACTTAATAAAATGAACCGTTCGTACTAGACCAGCATGTGGGATTCAAAGACCTATAAGAATTCAGGCTAAAGAGTGCACATCTGGGAATGTCTCTTACTCACCTTCTACTTCAGCTATTGGTGCTCACATCCTCATGCTGGTGCCCTATTAAGCTCCACACCCACCCCTGATGATGGCCTTTAGCCTACCTTGCCCATCTTCTGTCCCCTTATCCTCTGTCCTTATATTCACAGAAACGATGAGAAACAAATCATCTTTGAAAGAAGAACCTGCCTAAAGAATAACAAGAGAAGAATAACAAATATGTTATGCTTGAGCATAACATTTTTCCTTGGGATTTATTTGCAAATTCCTGCTAGTTTCTGAGAATGTCTTGGATAGAGACTGAAGATATTCTTTGTTGAACTTCATAAACATTTTGATTACATCAGAACTAAAAGTCCCCAGCTGGATATTGACTGTGAAAGAAAATAGTCTCCAAGAGAACAGGAGCTCTTTAGCAAACATAAGATATATCTGCATATTTCAGTGGTTACAAATGTGTACACTTTACTGATATAAATTTAAGCAGTTTGCTTGTGGGATGCTGAGGTGCCCTGCTACTGTGCCCTGATCTGTGCCTGCATTTGAACAGCTAGCTGTTGATGGTAGTGCAGGTGGTGGCGCTGATGTCAGTGTCACAGATGCCAGGTCATATTAGCTTGTGACCAGATTTCCCCTTGTAATGTCTGTGCCACTTGCCCCTCCATGACTCAGTACCTGTACAAGCTGTCTGTGCATTAGGCACATTGGTATACTTATCTTTCTGAAATATCTTTGGGGTGAAAACACTTCCTGTTGTACCCATTCCTTTCAGGGGGAGAAACAAGGGAACAGATTCTTACAGATGCTTAAGTATCTAAGTTACAATTGCTTTAGAGGAAATTAGACATCTGGGTCAGTCATTAACAGTGGTCAATGAATCTGTCCAGCTTATAGAAGAAGCAGGAACTGAACTTTCCCCAATCTATTTTCATTTCCTGAAACAAGAACTAGCCTATCTTCCCCCCCTTTTTTCCTCCTGACACAGCACCATACACACTTCCCTCAGCTGTTTTCTTTTCCTAAGCCAACACCCTTTTTTGGCTGTGTCTGAGTATTTCCTAATTGTTTCTCTTTCTCTTTCACCTCACACTCTTTTTTGTTTGGTTTTGCTTTCTCATATTTTCTCTTTTGCCCATTACTCTTTTTTGCTCCAATTTTATGATGGGCCAGACTACCTGATCTCCAAAGGGAAACCATGAAATAAGCAGCATGGTTGTCTTGGGGTTGTTTAGTCTGAGGAAGAGGAGGCTGAGGGGAGACCTCATCACTCTCTACAACTGCTTGAAAGGGCACTGTAGAGATATTGGTGCTGGTCTCTTCTCACGGGCAATGAGCGACAGNAGATCTGTGCTGGGTCTTTGTCCTTTACAGAAAAAGTGTTCAGCTTTCAGTTTTCAGAAAAAAATCTGGCTGTAATAGCTTTCAGTGCATAGGGCAATGCTGAAGTCTTTATGCCTTGTTGTAGTCAGCAAACCACTGGTCAATTAAGTAAAGCCTTAGACCTCTCTTAGAAAGACCCTTAAGGACATACATACTGTCAGGCATGTGCATAAGTCATGTTGACTTTGTATGTCTATGTCTTTTGGTTGAGAAGGCTGCTTTCCTCACACACAAGAAAAAAGATTCTCAAGCTATACACTTGCAACTACTACATAGATTTATCGAGTCAGACAAAAGTTTAAAGACTTGAAGAGACCATTCTGATAATCTTGAGAGACATTTGGAATGCCAGAGGTCAAAGAACCCCATTTCTTCTTTGGCAGCCTTTTAACAGCCAGTGGAGACACAGTTAACTTTATTGTTTCTACTATCTTATCACCACTACATAAAATGCTCCCAGACTGGTGTACGTCTGTAATTACCTACCTGGCACATGAATAATATTTTTGCAATGGCATGCTTGTTGTCGTCATGATATTCGTTTACAGGCGTCATTTCAGTTATTAATTGTGCTGTTGCCTTTACTGCACCATTGTGCACCTGCTGATGTTACAGGACTACAGAAGACCAAGTCTCCTGCTCTATATGGTCATCCTTCCCCTGTTGCAACAGAGGAAACAGAGGGATAGGGCTGTGAAATGAGTATCTGGATCAAGGAAGGGGAGAGGCACATAACTCACAGCTAGACAGTGCTGTAATAGCAGAGGCAGCATACCTTGGTTTTATTGCATACTGAATCATGCTCAGTGTCTTCTTTTACCATGGCTTACAAAGGCTTAATTTCTGTGTTGCTCTGTTGTATCTAGTATTTCCTATAATACTTAGAGGTAGAGTACTAGAGCTGCTGTTAAAGCTGTTTGAAGACCTTAGTTCCAGCTATAGCTAGTTTGAACTCTGCAATTCCTAGCCTGAGTAAAAGGTTGTCTGGGATTTTCAAAGGAGTCTCCAAGGTGACAGACCCTGCCTCCCAGTATCCTGCTTCTATGGACTGCATTTTATCTAAATTTTCGTTCATTCTTTATACTCCGTTTTCCACAAATTGAGATTTCTGATTGGAAGTCTTGCTTGCTCTGGATCAGCAAAAACAGATAATCAAGCTTCTGTGCTGCAGATCACTCTGAGGCTGCTTCCAAATTTTCCTTCAAAAGCAAATGAAAAAAATAACCTGCAGTCTTCATGGAAAGTCCTGCAGTGGGTTTTGGATGAAGCCAAGGGGGTACTCATCTTGTAAGCGCTAGCCTCACCCCCATTGCCAGCATTACACCCTCTCATGTCTAACGCCTTATAAGTAGAGCTGAGGACCTCAGACAGGAGGGAGCGGGAGTCCCTTAGCTCTTCCTTGGTGCTGGGGGCAAAAGGGGAAGTGCAAAATAGCTTTGTACCATAATCTGAACTACACATACTGAGAAGAAGCACTGGAGGAGCAACTTTTTGTCCTGCCAAAATACAAGAGAGGTGGTTTGTCTTTTGTCCCCAGTCTATAGTAGGGATGATTGTGACAAGACTGCCTGAAAAGAAGCCAGAGGACCTTACCCTTGGATGTGTGGTAGGTTGCCTGTCTCTTGAATTGGCAGCCCACGGAGTCTCAGGCAGAGTTTTCAGCCTTGTATGTAGTGCTGCTCTGAGGTAGCCCTGCAGCCTCTGGTACTTGGTTGTGCCTGTAGCTGCACCTACGCAGCACCAGGCAGCATTGCTGCAGACCAAGTCTACTTTAGTCCTCAGTTTCCTGGGAGACCATCTCTAAATTTTACTGGAGCAGAACTGAAGTATCTTTAAAATTGCTCTTTGTCATAGATTTCTGGATTTCTATGATGAAGTGAGGAAAAAATGGACACATTAACTGCATTTGGGCCAGGCAGCACTGTGTGCATGACAGATGGTGAAACAGTGATAGGGCCTCTGAAATCCAGGCAAAAATGCACCAGGTTCAGTGTATATATCTATGCCCAAACTGGCCACAGCACAGCAGTGAGATAGTCTGGCTTGCAAAGGAAAGTGTCTTTATATGAACTCTGAAAGCATAGACATGGTGAAGCTGTGAGCTGCCAATCAGATTTTTCATTTGATATAGTGCCAGTACCTGGTGTTTTGGTTTTTGCAAAGTCCTTGACTGGACTATTTTGCAAGCAATGTAAACTTGCGATGTGTGAACGTATCTGTCTTATGCCAATGCAGAGAGAGGTCTGGCTAGTCTGCCTGCTCTTGATTTTCAGAGACATACAGCTATCCTTGTATACTTGGCAAAAAGCTGTGTGCTCCTTCCATAATGCAGTGACACATGGTCTTCATAATGCATAATGTCTAGTGGGTGGGTAAACTTCAAAATGCTTGGCAGTTCAGTGAATCGCTTGAACCCTTCTGATCCAAAATGATTCCTGGACAAGGAACGGTTTTCCAAGCTGCTCTCAGAAAATCCTTGAGTGGTTTCCACTTGAGAAAAGAAGGCAAAATGTAAAATATGTCATGAGTATAGAGGTGGCATTCAGAAGATTCTGCTGAATGCAGGGTCCTGTAATGCGAGTTGGTGGTCAAATATGTAGAAAGGGATTCTTCTGGCCTCAAAATACCTGACAGCTCAATAAAACAGGCAAGGGATTGAATTGCAAGGGTGCTTGTCGTGCACTGAGTTTGAACCTTACTTAGGCTAGAACATCACCCCATTACAGCCCAGCCTGTATCTTGCCTAACTTGCATAGATGTAGCAGCAACTTCAAATGAATTCAGTGAAGAAGATGGCACTGTGCACTAATTACAGCAAGTTTTTTATACTGGGATACAATTATCTCTGACCAATGGTAAATATCTGTATGTCTTGTTAATGTAAAAAAGTAAACCCAGAACTCTTTTGAGGAAGAAACTAGGGTGAGGCCCATTCAGTTATTTCACTGAAGTCTCTGGTCCTGGGCCAGTTTGGTTGTGTTATGAGTCTGGCCTCAGTTAAACTCTCAGGTTGTGCTTCAGTGGGACATACAGATCTACTTGAATTGCAAAGTACATGCATGTGTCATGCCCTGGAAACTGTTCGCCACATATGCTTAATTAGACATATACACCTTTGGATTATTTGTTATAATGATTAAATCCTTACTAATGACTCTCTGATAATTAATGGGTAGCCTGAAAATTGGTATTTCCCACGTCTTAAAATAAAACAGTGATGTTTTGAAACTGAATTCCTGAGTACAAGGTAAATGGCAAAATATGTGTTTAGTTACATGTGGTAAGGTTGGCAAGATACATTTGCAAAAGCAGCCCTCTAAAATTAGGTCTTAAAGCCACAGTTAGAAAGCTAAATTGAACATCTGGGCTCTCCAAAAGGCTGAACACCCATGAGCTGCCTCGCTAGAGCACCAATACAGATTTCAACATCTGTATCATCGTTGAAAGACAGTCAGAAATTCCCTTGATGTGCCACCAATGGTCCAGACCTGAGCATCCATGTTCACCAGGTACCATCTGGGTCTCCAAGTGCTGGCAAGCCTCTCCTGAAATTGTAGAGCTAGCCTGGTGGCCAGGGGAGGTACAGGTACTCAGATGGACCATAAGGTCTATGCAATTAGGCCAGAAAAACATTTCCACAGGATTTTAAAATCATAATACATTTAGATTTATTCTATAAGTGGTACAATTTATGGCATGGTTAGAGATTCACATGTTTGTTTCACTTAAAGAGTTGGCTGTTGGCGATGTTACCTGTAAGGAGCATGCTAATTCATCCCAATGCCAGCCTCCTAGATCAATACCTTTTCATGCTTGGGAAGCAGTTGGCTGATCCAGGAACAGTGGATGAAGCTGGGGCTTTATGTTTATGCACCCTTTCTTTTCTCACTGAAACACATATGTGCTGACACGTACGTGTATTCCTTCGCTTACACAGCAGTCCTTCTCCTGGTTGCCAAGTCCATCATCTCAGATCCCCCAGAGAAGGGTGGGATACTGATGCAAGATGCTGTATTAGATGGCTGTTCCCCTCCCTTGAACTGGAGTCTGATGACATGTCTGCTGAAATGCGTCAGATGGTTGGGGAAAGAGAGAGAGTGAGAGTGACAGAGAGTTAAGTCTGGGTGGAGGGATTTGGTTTTAATTAAAACAAGTAAAGCCGTGTTTTCCAAGCCCCGGATTGCATTCAAGTCTGGCAGAAGCTGCTGGGCGAAAGTGAATTTTCAGGTGGCTTGGTTGTTTGTTTTCCAAGGGATCCTCTGCCGCGGGAAAGCTGTGATGCCAGGACAAATTTAGTCTGGGATTGGTGGGATGCTCAGGCTTGAGGAAACGACTGAAGGGGTCTGAGGTGGGACCAGACAGTAACTCTATGCTAATAGCACCAAAATGTTTCTGCTGCAGAGCAGAAGTTTCATTTTCCTGGCTGGAGATGGGTTTTTCACTCCCTTTGGTCAAAACAGCAAACACATAGGTCTATTCTGTCATCCTCACCAGCCCCTGGAGGCCCTCAGAAGGTCTTGGTTCTGCCATGGGTCACGTGGCAATGTTTCCCTTCCCTGTGTGTCTCTTTGCCTGAGGCCAAAATCTTCCTCTGTTTGCATGTTTATGTGCTGTGTAGCATGGAGGGACAGTGTCTCATCAAGACCCCCAGGGACTACCTCTAAAAGACTTGCACAAGTAAAACAACGTAGGTGTTACAGAGCCTCCTGTGATCACAGATAGCAGATATGATCACAGATCACAGATAGCCCCATCCTGTCCCCAGCAGCATCATGTTCCTCTTGCACAAGGTAGCTCACATGGGCTGTAAGAGAAAGCTAGGAGGTTTGGATGTCTAGACCTGGAGATGAAAGCTTTACATGCATAGGCAAATGCCATTTTTGTTTTTATTTAGAAGTGGCATTCATGTGTGAGACAGTGGTCCCCTTCTCAGGCATGCCTTCATCTTCCTTGCTGAAATACTTTCTCCCTGCTGTCATTCTGGAGTTTCTGGGGATGGACAGTGCTTTAAGTTTATTTGACTTGTGAGTCATAATCTTTGTTGTGCTGTATAGTGCTCTGGAAGCCAGCTCTAACCCCGTGGAGAAATCCTCACAGTACTCCAATTCATCCACTGGAAAAAAGCTTAAGATACTTCTGGAAAAAATCCAAACAACCAAAACAAACTAGGGAGCTTTTTGGCATTAGTTTCTGAGGATGCATCAGGAGGGGTGAAGGTAAGACCACTTTGAAACTCTATTTTTCAGGACCATGTCTGCTAAATCCAGTAGAGCCATGTTGGTGCCTGATGTGTATCTCCATTTCTGGATTGGCTTCATATGAAGCAGGCTGAAAAGCACTGGAAATGAACTGTCACAGGCTTGCTGCTGCTGCTGCTGAACATGATAACAGGGCTGAACTTCTCTTAATAGACATGCTTTTTTGATGTGTGAAATTAATGAAGCTAATTTCTTCAGACGTAGCATCTTTTCTTCCTTCCTCAATTTCTGCTTTGGTCAGAGCAATGGCACCATTTAGGTGCAAGGGAGGCTATCCTTCCTCTGTTCATTCACCATGTCCCTTTGAAAAATGTTCAGCTCATCCTTGGTTTTCTCACAGGTCTTCTTTGCAAAGCCCAGACAGGATCTCCTGTCTCACATAACCTGATTCATCTGTGTGAGGACTTGCGTGAAAGCCTTTCCTAAGAACTTCTTCTCAGAGAAATTTTTTTGATTCACCACAGGTGGACCCAAGCTGGCTTTCAGAGTCATGATTGAGCTGGCAAGAAAAGGAGAAACCCTGCTGCTCTAACTCTGAGCCTCCTTTTCCCACCTTCAGAGGGAAGATGACAACAACCCCACTGCCCCGTGGGGGTTGTCAGAGGGATGACTGTCAGCAGTTGCAGTGGCACACGTGTCATGGACAGGCAGATGTTTGCTGCTTCTGGAGCATGACCACCCCTCGTGCGGATGCCTTGAGCACAATGACGTTCCCATCCTGCCAACCAGGGTAAAAACCCAAACCCCATGTGAAGAACAAATAAGCATTTGTTTCCTTTTGCTTTGGTGCATGCCTGGCATTTGCCAGGAAGATTTTAATGCACTGTTTAGATAAGATGGAGAACTTTTGCTTGAGCCAAGCCAAATATGCTCTTTAAAACAAAAGGAGGGACTTCAAGGAAGGAAGATAATGGTGCAGGTCCAGGGAACTTTCTCAGTTTGAGCATTTACAGCAAGGAAGGAGTCAAAGGTGCTTCTCCCTTGCAGGGAAAAGTCCTGGAGAGAAGACGTGTGGGACTAGCCAATTCCCCTGAGTGCTGTGTCTCCCTGTCCCCGGGTGACCCCCATGCGGTGATCTCCTGTGGAGAGGTTGCAAAGAGCCAAGGCTGCTCTAGGCTGAGGGATGTTCCCTGGCCAAGGTAGCTTTGGGCTTTTCAGACGTAGAAAAGCAAAGTGTTTCCTCTGGTTGAGTAATGCATGTTCTTTACACAGACCTCCCGAAGAGGCTGGGGCTCTCCTTGTCTGCCTTGTCCCTGCCTTCCTGCTCTCTCCTTTCGTCTTGGCAGCAAGTTCCCTTGTCAGGCAGCAAGGGAATTCCTTCATGAGCTCACCAAAGGCCTGGAGGTAAACTCCCTGCTGCACAGAAACCAGCACCAGCTCATTACCTACCACACATAAAGCTTTCTCACATATGAAAACGTACATCTATGATATGCACTGCACACACATTGGCAAGTTAATTAACACCAGCAAATCCCTGTTAACTTCCTCACTAGGTGATGGCTTGTTTTTGGGGAATTATGTTTCCAAAGCATGAGTTTTCCAACTTGGTTAGTATATCACCCTGCTGTTTATCTTAGAAAGTGTCCATATGCTCTACTTGGTCTGAATGCAATTCTTCCAGAAACAAAAAACTTCTCTTTTTCTCTAGTGTAACAACTTTTACACCTGCCAAGAAGCAGATTTAAAGTATGCTAAAGTACGTAAGGCTTTTGACATGGTTCCCCACAACATCCTGCTCACCAAATGCAGGGATATGGATTTGATGGGTGGACTGTTCAGTAGATAAGGAAGTGGCTGGATGATCGCAGCCAGAGGGTGGTACTCAATGGCTTGAGGTCCATATGGAGAGCAGTAGCAAGTGGTGTCCCTCAGGGGTCTGTGCTGGGACCAGTGCTGTTTAACATTGTTATCAATGATATTGACAGAGGGATTGAGTCCACCATCAGCAAATTTGCAGATGACACCAAGCTGTGTGGTGGCGTAGATACACCAGAGGGATGGGATGCCATCCAGAAGGACCTTTGGCTAGAGAGGTGGGCCCAGGTGAACCTCATGAAGTACAATAAGAGCACGTGCAGGGTTCTGCACTTGGGCCGGAACAATCCTCACTCTCAATACAAACTAAGGGATGAAGTATTATAAAGCAGCCCTGAGGAAAGGGACTTAGGCGTGCTGATGGATGAGAAGCTGGACATGAGCAGGCAGTGTGCACTTGCAGCCCAGAAGACCAATCACATCCTGGGCTGCATCAAAAGATGCGTTGCTTGGAGATCCAGAGAGGTGATTCTGCCACTTTAACCTGCTCTGGTGAGACCTCATCTGGAGTTCTGTGTGCAGGTCTGGAGCTCTCAAGAGAGAAAGGACGTGGACTTGATGCAGTGGGTCCAGAGGAGGGCCATGAAAATGATCAGGGGGTTGAAGCACCTTTGCTACAAGGACAGGCTGAGGGAGCTGGGGTTGTTCAGCCTGGAGAAGAGGAGGCTCTGGGGAGACCTAAGAGCAGCCTTCCAGTACCTGAAGGGGGCCTACAGGAAGGCTGGGGAGGGTCTGTTTACAAAGGCCTGCAGTGACGGGACAAGTGGCAATGGCTTCAAGGTGGAGAAGAGCAGATTTAGGTTGGATATCAGGAACAAGTTCTTCACTCTGAGGGTGGTGGAAGAGTGGAACAGGTCGCCCAGGGAGGTGGTTGAGGCCCCTTCCCTGGAGATATTCAAGGTGAGGCTGGACGAGGTCCTGGGCAACGTGGTCTAGTTGTGGGTGTCCCTGCTCTCTGTGGGGAGGTTGGACTAGATGACCCTAGAGGTCCCTTCCGGCCTGGACCATTCTATGATTCTATGATTCTATGATTCTATGTTTTGAAAGGATAGCTTTTCAAAGCTAATGAGAAGGGTATTTCTAGGGTCTGCATGCTGTTTTTTCTCCTCAGGTGTTGTGGACTGCGCATTCTCAGAAATGACATACAGACCTGTGTGGATCCTGGGTCTGACACACTTCTTGTTTTCCATTCTCTTCTGTCTATTGAAATGATGAAGTGATCATAGTACTTGACAAAGTGTCTTTGAATAAAGATTAATTCCTTGTATTTACTGAAAAATACTCATTAGATCAGCTAGCTGACTAATTACCACAGGAAAACTATTAGGACTATTAGGTGCCAAAGCATAATGCCAAAATGCAAGAGCTGGCCCCAGGACTCTTAAGCCTACAAAATGAAGTGGTTCATGGACAGAGGAGTCAAAATCCCATTAACTGATCTGCACAGTACTGACAGTTCCATGTTTGCAACACAATGTTCAAACAGAAACAGGGCTGAACATGATTTGCCCTTTGTACTCATCGTTAGCTTGGAACTGGTTTAGCTAAATGGCTTGCTGACATCTACACTATGTGAAATGACTTAGCCTTTCATGTTTAGTGGCTGGGCAGGAAAGGATAATGCTGGACTTCAATGCTCCCCTGCTAAGTGCCATAAAAAAGCCTAGTTCACCTTTTCAAGTGACAGTTTCTTGTGCAAAACTTCATATTCTCTCCCACCACTGTGGTATCTGAGCTTTCTTAGTGCAGTGTGTTTGTGGGAAATTCCACATTGTTTAAGTCTTTAACATGCCGATTGCTGCCAACAGCTTTAGAAATATTTTTTTAGAAAAAGGATTATTTTTTAGATGGAGCAGAAGAGCCTAGGCAGAACAGAAATATATAGTGAAATTCCCCGTGCGTGTCTTTTTCCCCTTCTGGCACTACATTACCTTTGCCTACACTAACCCAAGCATGTTCATGCTGCTGTTTTATGAAACAGCCATTAACCTGCCCTTGTGGTCAGCTGAGCTGACTTCCTGCTGCCACTAGGACACAAAGGAGTTGGAGATCATGGTTTATAAAGCCTGTTATGCTTTATATAAAGTTATGACTGATCTCTAGCACATGAATGGTGATCAGTGAACTAAGAGCATCCCTGCAGTTAGACAGGTACACGAGCAGCAGCAGCAGCAGCAGCCCCAATTTTTTCCTGAAAAGTTTCAAACTGTACAACCATAGGGACATAGCAGCTTCCTTATTGATATAAGACAGCTTATATATATACTTTTAACTTCTGAAGGTTTGACCTTCAACAGGAAAAGCATATGAGGATGCTGGTATGACATCTCTTAAAAGATATATCTTGTTTCTGTACTGCCGTGCTCTGTAACATTAGTGCAAAGGGAGGCAATGTACTCTCTTTGAACACTTAAGTGCTGGGGTTAGACCCTTGAAAATCCGTCTGACCTGACCATCCAGTTATCCCAACTGATTAATTCCACCTTGCTTGTATGATCTGGAGGGATGTGGTAAAGGCTCTTTTTCCACTTGTGCCTGGGGCATAGATATATGAAATTGAACCCTGTTGCCTCCCAGTGAATAAAATGATAGGATGAGGGCAGTTAGACTCTGGGTCATACCTTTTACTTTGGAGTCAAAGTAAAAGCAGTTGCTGTGTCCTTAGGTCACCTCACCGGTGCTGGTTTATTACTGAAGCCTCACAGCTGAAGTCAAATGCTGAATAGTTGCCAAGTACAGCATGTCATTTTGAATATATGAAATTATGGGAGAACAACATTGCAAGTCTGTTCCTGCAGCTTTTCTTTACACAAAACTTGGGAAGTCTTACAGCAGTGAAAACCTCCACTTCTGAGCTTGGTGGGCAGCATTCACTGCCTAGTGAGTGAGACTAAAAGTCTAGAAATGCTGATGATTTTATTTGAAGATGAGTTAAAACAGAGACTGCTAAAGTGAAATGTTTTGTAAATCTGTTTTGTTTTTTCTGTTGTGAATAAACTCATTTGCTACAGCAGAGCTGTTCTTGAGTATGGCACAGCTATAGTGTTTCATAGAAAATGTCCTGTCTTTGAGGCAAGAGGGGCTATTGTTTCTGAAATTTCCCTCCCCTCAGAAATAAAAAGGATTTCATTAATTATATGACACCTTCTATGTCTAACACTGCATTTCAAGTCTTCTCCCCGTGACCTTAATTTATAAACCGACTTTCATATTTCCAGAAATTTAAGCAGTTCATAAATTAGGAGATCAACTCATGCCATAAACAGAATATAGATGACTGTGTACAGTAAAGTTGTGTTATCAGGAGAAGGTAATGGTTTTAAGGCACGGTAATAAATAATGCATTCATCTTTGGAGTTCTGCAACAATGTAAAATGATTGATTACAGTCTTGTAATAAAGACTTACTAGTGATTTATTGTCTCTCCATAAAACAGAAACACAGCAGAGTTTTGTGCCACTTTATCTCGGTACTAGTGAAAATGAGGAAACAGAAATGTTGAAAAAGATTTGTTGTGCCATGTGCTTCATCTCAGGATGGGATGAAACATCTGGACTTTACATTTCTGGGTCAGATCCTACTTCCAAACTCGCTACAGGCTGTGGATAATATTTTAGAAAGGGGAAAGATATCTTCAAAATAAGAATGTATTTTATTTTTTTACTTTTCTTCCCATTATCAGGACTCAGATGAGGGGTGAATTTGAGTTGAAAGCATTGTGTCAGGACTTGAAGCCCTTAGAGTCCAAATGGCAGACAGCATCCTCCTCACCCACAGCCCTGATTAATACCGGGCTTCCACTTGTGGGATGTACAGGCCAGAAAAGAACTGATGTATTCAGTGGGGATCCCAGACTTTCCTGACTTGGAAGGGAAGGTAGAATTCACATTGAACTTCTTTCAGTTCAGGTCATCTCTAGAACCAAAACTCATGCCAAGCCAAAAAAGCA
>VZTM01008704.1:74186-87636 GCA_013400555.1 Jacana jacana
GCAGCCTACAGGTCAGAGGTTTATTATCAAAGCAGTGCTGTTTCTAATTTTATTAAAAAATGGAGAAAAAGATTGAAAGTATGAACTTTTCTCCCACCCATCCCCAATTTTATTTGCTTCTCCATAACTGAAGTAAGTGTCCAGGTGAAAAACACATCATTCTTTTCCTTACCATACATACCTGATTATTCTGCACTATAGTGCTTGTTCTTTGGAAAGAAATCTTGGTGACACTTTTCCTATATTACAAAGGCTATGACCTTGCCTACCATATAAAACAGAGCAATAAAAGTTGGGAACAAAATGTCTGAATAAATAACAGGCAATGCTATCTGCTGAGAAACCAATGTTAGGCTGCAGCTGGCCAGGAATGCTACTGTTTATAGAGTCCTATCCCCTGATCTGAAGGGGAAGAGTTCTCTGGATCATCCAGAAAAGCAGGCAGAGAGAGAAGTTGCTGAAATGATGCATCCCTCTCCTCTGTGAAAACGAAGTATTTGCAAGAGAGGGGGACTGCTGTAAACACTGCTAAACCTTACCAGGAAGTAGGAGTATCCAGGTTTCTTGCAGTCTCCCCAGAAGCCCCTTCTGTTATGGCTTCTTTAGATGTGCATATGCAAAGCTGGTAGGCTGGCCCCAGAAGACTGATGATTATCAAGGTGATGGCTCAACAGCTTGCTAAATTGTTTAATTATTCCTTATCCACAACATGGCTAGGAGCCTAGGCATGGCTAGGAGCACAGCACCTTGCCAGCATTGTCAGACATGAGCATGAATGACCTGACTTACTCACCCCCATCACAAGCATAGCTGGTCTTTCCTACTGAAGGTAACATTACCACATTTGGAAGGGTGGTTGCCTTGTTGCAGTTCAGCCTGGTGTTTCTGTGTATCAGAGCACTGGTGTAGTCTCTGCCATTGCCCCTGGAAGCTCCTGTGCTGTGACATATCTGCCTGCAGCAAGTGGGAACTCCTTATGAATTTCCATGGGGAAAAATGAAAATAAGACCTGGTGGTATACTGGGTTTTGGTAAATATACATCACATACCGAATATAGAAAGGTTAATTGCAGTGAGGATGTGTAGGTGGAAACGTTCAGTGATGTAGTTAGGAGACTACCTGTGAAAGGCTGTTAAACTTTGCCACTTGAAGTTGTAATAAAATTCTAACAAGAAGCCAGGAAGGGATGGGATCCATCTGTCCAGAAGAGGCAAAAAAATCTTTGGCAGCAGGTTGGCCAACTTGTTGAGGTGGACTTTAAACAGAGGGACTTGGGGAACACAGTCCAACATGGCAACACTCACACCACTGCAACCAACTGAGGAATGAGCCAGGCCAACCAGAGCAGCAACAAATGTCCCTTAGTTGTCTCCAAGAGCAACTGCTACCTACCTCCAAAGATGACAAGGACAACGAAGCAATATTTGGGTCACTCAAGCAAACTTTTTGTCAACAAAACCTGGTTATTATGAGTGACTTCAACCATGCAGACAGTTGTTGGAAGCATAGTACAGCAGTTCCTGGAATGTGTGGAAGACTGCTACCTCGTACAAATGTTAGAACAACCAGAAATGAGGCGGTGGTGAACTTGCTACTCACAAACCAAGAAAACCTGCTTTGTAATATGTCAAGTCAGTGATAACCTTCACTGCAGTGATCACAATGTTGTGGAGCTTGGGATCCTGCTGAGCACACTAAAGGTCAGTACAAAGACAAAGATTTTAGATGTTAGAAGAACAAAGATATTAGAAGAGCAAACTTCAGCTTGCTTAGATCTCAGCTGGAAGGGATTCCATGGGAAGCTTCAAGGGAGGATAAAGGAGCTAGCAAGTGCTGGGAGTTTTTAAAGAACACTATCCTGGAAGCACAAAACCTGTTCATCTTCTTTAAAGGTAAGGGAAGTAGGTGGAGCAAGAGACCGCCTTGGCTTAGCTGTGAGCTGCTGAGTCTGCTCGAAACCAAAATGGAAAAGTGGACAAATAGGGCATCACCAGCAGAGACACAGAAGTCATTATCCTATTCTACTCAGTGTTTTTCAGGCCACGCCTGGAATACTGTGTTCTGGTTTGGTCCTTGCTACACAAAAAAGACATGGACAGCCTAGAAAGGGTCCAGAGAATGGCCACAAAGATGATCAAAGGACTGAGAAGCCTACTGTAAGAGAAAAGACTGAGAGAATTGTGTTTGTTTAGCCTTGAGAAAAGAGGGCTTACGGGAGACCCTATCACCATGTTCCAGTATTCAGAGTGGCTACAAAGGAGATGGAGACTCCCTTTACACAAGGAGTCACACAGAAAAGGCAAGGGGTAACAGGTAGAGAGGAGAGATGCTCCAGGAGAGATTCCAGTTGGACACAAGTGGAAAAAAATTTCAAACCACGAACAATCAGCCATTGGAATAATCTCCCCAGGGGAGTGGTGAACTCCCCAACATTGGACCCTTTTAAGACTCAGCTGGATGGGGTGCTGGGCCATCTTGTCTAGGTCATACATCTGCCAAGAAAGGCTGGACCAGATGATCCTTGAGGTCCCTTTCAACCTAGGATCTTAGGATTCTATGAAGCTAAAATTAAAGAAATTTCATCTCTGCTTCACCTTTCAGCTAGGGTAAACTGGTGTAAAATGGAAGGGAGTGGCAGGAGAACAGTTTTGGCCTGCTTTATATTGGTGTAAGTCACAAGGGAAAACAAAATACATGCAGACTCCTGCTTGCAAATCATTTTATAACAATAAGCACGCAACTTCCCAGGAATGTAGATGAACTTGGTCACCACTGGGCCACTGCATTGTGCTGCTGAACTGAAAGGGCTGGGAGTGCTCTCCTGTGCCAAGGGTGATCCTGATGACAGGCTTGTACCTGCTGACTGCTGCAGGAGGGGTGGACAGGTGGAATTCAGCTGTTTGAAAAGAGATTTCTGACACCATTCAAGACACCTTATAGTGTCCTACCTGGTCTTTGGCTTGTTCTCCAGAAGGGGCTGGATCTCCTTCATCCTGCATTCTCTGTGCCTGCAAGCCGCCTCCAGCATCTAATGTCCCTAGAAAGCATCCACTGAAGCCTAGCTTTTATTTCCACATTACATACTTCTTGTGCTTATCCTTCCTCCAGGCCTCATGTGATGCCCTATCTGCCCCACAAGGCAGTTGTTCTTTGTAAGTGTTTCCTTGGCCTGAAAGTATCTGAGGTAGTGAGAAGAGCCCATCAAAATAGTGTTGTACAGCACAAATATTTTACAAGCACTGTTAGATGCTCAGGGGCACAATGTAAAGATAAAGCAGCAACAAAACACACTTTGCAGTAGAAGCATGGGTCTGGTTGTACTGTTGGGTTATAGCTGTGCAGGTCTAAGGCTGTAAATGAGGTAGGGTTTGTGGTGAGAGATAATCCAATTTGTTGGACTAAATTAGCTGGAAAACCAGAAGAAAAGTCAGGCATGCAAGCCAGTCTTCAAGCCTGAAGCAGCAGACTTCAGACTAAATGTAACAGTTTATAACAGAGCTGATAACAGTTCTAGATTTGATTCAGTTATGCTAACTAGGTAGACAAGCAGTGGGAAAGTCAGCTGCTGCACGTAAAGCAGAGGGAGATATCTGCAAGGGGGGAAATGATAAGGCATTTAGCTCCTGTAAGACAGAAAAATTTAATTATGAAGAATCTACGCTCTGCCAAATTAGTAAGGTCAGCTCCGAGGCAGTGGTTTGATGCAGCAAATTCATCTCCTTCAGTTTCCTAGTATTGGATGCTCTGGCCACCCAGTACAGTGTGTTGATCCAGCACAAAGCTACTCTGCTGCTCAGATCTGTTCTGAAAGTTTGGTGCTTTAATGTTGTAGACAAAGGTTTAATGTAGGGTCGTTCCCACTGCGCTTGTCATTGAACTGTCCAAAAAGTTGCAGCTGGGGTTAAGTTTCCTGTTGGGTACATTTGCTACATAAATAGAGGTGTGATTGAGCCCAGTCAAGTCTGATCCAGACAGACTTTGTGGTACTGGTTACCTGGTACTGATGACTGTGAAAGCACAAAGTGTCCTTACGGGCAATTTCCATATACATCCCACCAGCTGGGAGTTAAAGTTAACCTGAAGATGGTTAACTTCTAAGGTTAACTAAGGTTAACCTGAAGAGGGCCCACTTGAGGAAACCACTACTAGACTTTTTGTCTCAGACTTGACAAAACTGATCTGTCATGACTTTGTTACATTTTTACCAAACTCTTTGCATTAAACTATATTTATTAGAAGATGCATCTATGTGAATGAACTTCATTGTAAAACTCTTATTTTATGAAAATAGTTTAAAGTAACAGTCAAGTGAAAAGACAGACATTTGGGTTTGGGCTAATTGTAACATAGTTTTTTTTTTTTTTTAATTTCAGTTTGCCAAAACATTTGAGAGTACTTTGGAAGATACAGTTTTTTATAATGCACCTAAGTCAAACCCCAAAGCAATTAGATGTAGTTCGCATTCCGCGAGGGGATCTTTCCTCATTCTGAAGAGCTGTGGTAGTAACCACACCCTTTTTTCCTTTTCATACAGTTAAAGCCCATCAAAATTGTGTGTACAGGCTACATTTGTAAAAGCTGGTTGATAATTAAGCCAGTTATTATTGTATTATAATCAGCACTTTTATTCTGACAGCAGACGAGGTAAGTCAACAGCTCAGGCACTGTTTAATTCAAATAGCTGATAGTGGAATTTTAAGTAGCTTTGGTGCAACAGGTAATTTTGGACAGAAACACAAAAATGTTCTAGGAAAAGGAAGGATTATTCTTGTTATTCTTGCTAATTATTCTTGCTAAAACTCTAAGTTTTATTAGATGGAGTTAGTTGAGCTGTAACATAGAATTACTGAAGGAAAGAGATGTGTATGTACTTTTTTCCTTTGATCTAACTACAAAGTTAGTGATTTAAAATCACTAACTCAGAAAACCTCTTACACTTTATTCACTTTATTATAGTTTATTACATTTTGAGCTTTTTCCCTTTTGCATAATGCTTGAGCTGTATTTGTAACAGCCATCACCACTATCATTGTTGGATCTATCAGCTAGCTTATACTGCTTATAATTATTGTATCAGGTAGAACAAAAGAATCTAAAGGCTTTAATTGAAACCTTCTATTAAAAAGTTTTTAGGAGTCCTATATTCCTCCTTATTTATGTTTAAAGATGGCCTTCCAAAATGCACCTAGCTTAAAACCAAGGCCAGCTTATAAGCCTCTCAGACTCTTGCATGCTTTTGTGACACCCTCCAGAACCTGACCAGATAGATTTTCAAAGGAGGACAGAATATTTGAGGCCAGCAACAGGCCTTCACCAGATTTGCAAGCCATGCTATGTACTTAGGGGATGTTACATTGGAAAATATGGCCACATATGTCCCATGGGAGGCTAGGTGGCCTACAGTTTCTGGCCTTTAATAAAATTCATTGGAGAGGATTGGTGCTTGGAAATCTACCCCATGGTGATTATCCAGCCACATGGTAATGCAGTCATTTACCCTGGAGGTGTTTTCAATCCTTCAGCTGCCTGGAAAAACGAGTCTTGCTGCAGGCACTGCGGATCAGCTGGCAGGAGCCTGCCCTGCGATGGGCCATGTCCCACTGCTCCCAGCAGCTCATTAGCTCGTGACCCATCCTCCTCATTGCGTGCCTGTAGGCCAGCAGGGAGCAATTTTCATTGTGCTGATGGAGCTAAGCACAGGAATTTGTGTATACTGGTACACACCACAGCTTCTAGAAGTATGTCACCAACACCTAGAGCAAAAACCAAGAGGTTAAAATACCTGCTCAAGGCCAAATCTGATTCTAGGACTGGGTGCTGATAGAGTCACAGCCACAGGGATGAGGATGATTAGTAAGCTAAAAAGGTGATGACAAATCATCCAATGCGCAGGTAGAAGAAAGGTCCTAACCTTGACCCAAGGCATCCAGCAGTCTAGCAGTAGCTTTGCTCAAGGCAGCCTGTGTTCATACTGAGAAGTTTGGGATTTTTTTTATCCCATTGAGCGAACATCTCTAGTGCCCGGTTAGTCTGGGTGGGAACTGCTACCGTCTTGTACAGCCTGTAAAATGAAACAGAATGATAGAGGCTGTCAGGCAATGATGCTATGAGATGGGTTAGTTTTTCTCTTGGAGGGAAAATACAGTATTTGGCCTCAGACAAGACTGAGAGTTTGCCTTAGTGCAAGCTAGCAGAACATATATTACCACCAGGTAGCTGGAATGTTTTCAGTTGTCTCAGCTTGCAGCCAACAAACACCTGCTTTTGAATTACTTCATGCAGAACCTGTGCTAGACATCTACGCTTTATGACTGCTTCTCCTAAGAGTCCAAGTGCCTGTCTGAGAGACCCATTAGGCAGGCTAACAGCACTGAGCATCCCATCCACATTCCTGCCATAGTCTTTTATTTCATGTCCCCATGAAGGTGCCACCTGTGATGCAGTAGGCAAAGAATAACAGCACTGACACATCCCAGCTTTGCAGGCACTGGGGGAACTTGACCATAAACATCTGTTGCCACAAACCACGCAGTATAACCTTGGACTTGGTGCCACAGACAATGAGCAATCAGCTCCAGTGCAGCAGCCAGGACTATGCCATCCCTCACTGTACAATCTTCTCCAGCCTGCAAATTCTTCTCAGGGTGCCTGCTTAGTGCATCAGCCCTCTTGTGCAACAACCCTGCATGGTGTGTCAACAGGTGGATGAATAATAGCGAATGACTTGAAGCAAATTATGGAAGACAAATGAATGTGGGGAACCCTGATCCATGTATGTTCCCCGGTAAAACTGGGCAAGCATTGTAAACCAACTGCAGGATTTGCCTCCCAACGGTCCAAAGTGGAGACACTTTCCAGCCTCTCCCCAGGTGGTGTTCACTGGGGTGCAGGCACACAGTTCCTCCATCCTGGCTCAGAAGCTGCTGCTGGAAATGTAAGTACAAGAGATAGAGAAAAGGCTGGTGAACACCTGACTGTCTCTGCACGGTTATTTCTCCAGAATGATTTGCCTGCTTCCTGACTGTGCTCAGGTATCTGCCTGCCACAGGGAATTGTGCGCCTGTGTCTTTCTTGGGAGAGACAGACTGTGAGAAGCATCTTGCAATTTATGCCTATGCAAATGAAGTCTTGATACAGTGTCCCTAATGGTGCTGTTACAGCAACAGCAGGTGCCCATTGATGTAATTTATTGCTCTTTCCTTGCTCTCTCCCCAGCCACTACTGCTTTAACAGGAGAGGCAGTGAACAGCCTAAGCAGTTGCCCAGAGTCCAGCCCAAGCCAGAAGGGGAGGAGAAAGCACCTGGTAAAATCAGCTAGTGGTCCTTTAGCATGGGTAGGGAGGAAGGAAGGAAGGACCTGGATCCAGGTCCAGCTTCAGAACTGAGCAAATTAAGCATCGCCTGGGTTGTGAGTCCCTTGTGCTGCCAAAGAATGGCCTTTCTGCTGCCTTCACTCATTTCAGGCTGCTTGTGGAGACCGCAATCAAGTGATGTGGTGTGGAGAATGGATGAAATATTGCAGTTAAGTAAAGATGACCTTCCTTAAAAACAGCTATTTCTCCCTGTATGCCATCACATTTTTGATTGTGGTGGGAGCAACTGCAATTGGTCTTGAACAGCAAAATCTGAATTTGCTTACACTGATGAGATACCCGCATCTGGCTCTGCTCACCTCCTTAGCTTGTTCCTGGAACTCTCTTATTGCAGTGCTAGGGTTTTTCTTGACCATAATGGTAGTGAGAACATAGTCATTCCCTGGGCACTGTTGGAATTATACTGGTGCCCATCAGGGCTGAGCAACACATGGGCTGATCTCATGTCAGGATCAGACACAGATATAGTGTCAGGTCACATAACAAGACACAGGACACACAGTAAAAGGCATATTGTTTTTTTCGGTTTGGCACCCTGATTCAAAGGCCAGAGCTTCCTCCCCTTGTGCAGTGCAAACCCCAAGCCTGGGCTCTTCCTGGGAACTGGTGAAGCTGTGAAAATTCATTGTCCCAGAGAAAGCCTGGGACACTATCTGGGAGGCTGGAAAGGTCCTCCATGATGATGGGATGAAGGGAGTGAAATAAAATGCCATGTCCCCACACTGATGTAACTAAGCCTAACTATTCTGTGCCTTCAGGGATCCATCCTATTTGCTCTTTGTGGGAGTCTGGCTTTGGGAAGGGTTGGGAAGAAGCAAAGAAACTCTCCACTTTCAGAGGAGATGCTGAGTTTTCTGAGGGATCCAGATCTGGGGAAGAAAACTGGGATGTCATACATCTCAGAAAATACACCCCCAGGCAGAAAGGCACACTCATCCTGCCAGACTGTTGCAGGTTGCAGCTGGGTGAGCAAGAGAAAGGCCCAGGCGGCAGCACCATCAGAATGCTGGCACTCATCTATCAGCAGTATTCCAAAGAGAGAGGGTGGGTAGTTCAGAGCACTCATTGGCAGGATCAGAGTCGTCATTGCAGACAGGGGAAGGAGGCTTTCCACTGCACCAGCAGTCTGGTCCTGCCAATGTGTTGGGGTGAACCCAGCTGGCCATCAGACACCATCTTGGCAGTAATTCTCTAATTGGACCTAAAGGGCAATGCTCTAAGGCTGTAATACTGTTAATAATACTGGGTTATTTTTTTTTCCCTCTTGCCATCTGGCACTGGAGATATAATAAAGACAGAAAATGTTTACTAAGCAAGGAAACAGGGCAGGTAAGTTTAACCTGACATCAGTGATGCCATCTGGGACATAAGTGGATCAGTGTACTGAGTGTCTGCATTAGAGGTTGACCCTTTGGACTGGTCTCTGTATACCTCTTGGGCTGGCCCTTGGGCTGGCATCCCACCCCATCCCACTGAAATCAGTGATCAGAGGAAATCTGTGTGTGGGAAAGTAGTTGCTGATTTACACAAGCAGCTCCAACTGCATAAAAAAGACTTGCGTTGCCAGGGCAGGACATGGGAGGAAAAGATGTGCCCCAGTCCAGCGCTTGCCACTAAAAATCACCTTGGTACCTTATCCTAAAGGCATGAAAGCTCAAAGCTGTATGCACAGTAAAAGTTTTACTTTTGCTGGTCCGTGAAGCACCCTGACCTTAGCTGCAGGATATCTGAACTGGGGAGCCTTTCAGGATCTGAAAATCTCTACTTTCATCCTTCAAGAGGTCTCACACTGACCTGTATGTACTCTTTTGCTGTAGCCAACAAAGCCAGAAAGCTCGTGTCTTGGTGTTTCTTGGCTTACTACCGTTGGCATCACCTAAAGATGAAGCTCTGGTGGCTGGTGGTCTGTGCAGCTCTGTATCCCCCATGCCTCTGGCAGTGGCTGGTTGGCCTGTTCCTCTCTCAGCATTGCTCTCTAGTTGGTTTCCCTGTGTTTGGGGAAGGGGTTTTTCACTCCCTCTGTTATGTGGTGTCTGACAAAACAATGCAATGCTCCAGGACATGGGAGGAAGAAAGAATTCCCTCTGTTCATGGCAAAGCCTTTAAAAAGAAGAAAAAATACTTTTTGCTGATCCCTAA
Source organism: Jacana jacana (assembly GCA_013400555.1). Taxonomy (NCBI): domain Eukaryota; kingdom Metazoa; phylum Chordata; class Aves; order Charadriiformes; family Jacanidae; genus Jacana; species Jacana jacana. The sequence continues at coordinate 83,700 of VZTM01008704.1, forward strand.
GGAGAGGGAATAAAATCTATATTAGAACTTGCCTATTTTTTTTTTTTTTAACGGCTGAATTGTAATTTCTTAACTACCTGTTGTTTCCTATCCTTATGTACATTCTTACGTTTCAAGTGAACCTCACCCTTTCCTTTAAGCTGCGTATTTTCCATTTTAAGATTTCCTGTTCCAGCTAAAGGGCAAAGATCTTTTAAATATCAGCACAAAGCTGGGTTTACTCACAGTGTGTAAAAGGTAGTTAGTTCCCAGCTCTTGGTATTGCTGTTGTGCTTTCTCCTTATCAGAGAAACTGAAGTCCCAAGTTCAATGTCTTTGACTTTCTAACTGATGTGTTGGACTAAAGTCCTGACTGTGTGGGCAGCCAGGCAGGAGACAGCAGAGTAATATGTATCTGTGCTTGATGGCTGTTATTGCTACAAGGACTGGCAGCAGACACATAGACTTCTGGCTTCAGGGTGTTTCCTTTCTTTACTCTCGTTTATTTGCATGCATCTGCTTATCTTATTTTCTCCCTAACATCTAAACTGGGGACAAGGGAGTGGAGGGTCAGGGTAAGCACTGAAGAGGGAAAGAGTACATGCCAGCTTCATCCATCTGGGTCTGCTTGTGTGGAAGCAACACTCAAATCTTCATCTGTGCTCCAAACACTGCAGGAGACCAAACTGAACAAAAGTCACAAGCTCGTGCCTCAAAAGGTGGTACTCAATGATAGCCATTCAACGAGAGCTTCTCCATTCAACATTTCAAAGAATCATAGAATTATAGTACTCAATACATAGGCTGAAAGGGACCTCAAGGATCCTCTGGTCCAGCCTTTCTTGGCAGATGTATGACCTAGACAAGATGGCCCAGCACCCCATCCAGCTGAGTCTTAAAAGGGTCCAATGTTGGGGAGTTCACCACTCCCCTGGGGAGATTATTCCAATGGCTGATTGTTCGTGGTTTGAAATTTTTTTCCACTTGTGTCCAACTGGAATCTCTCCTGGAGCATCTCTCCTCTCTACCTGTTACCCCTTGCCTTTTCTGTGTGACTCCTTGTGTAAAGGGAGTCTCCATCTTCTTTGTAGCCACTTTGAATACTGGAACATGGTGATAGGGTCTCCCATAAGCCCTCTTTTCTCAAGGCTAAACAAACACAATTCTCTCAGTCTTTTCTCTTACAGTAGGCTTCTCAGTCCTTTGATCATCTTTGTGGCCATTCTCTGGACCCTTTCTAGGCTGTCCATGTCTTTTTTGTGTAGCAAGGACCAAACCAGAACACAGTATTCCAGGTGTGGCCTGAAAAGCACTGAGTAGAGTGGGATAATGACTTCTTAGTTGTTGCTGGTGGCACCCTTGTTGATGCTGCCCGGTACCTCTTGTCTTTGCTGCACCGCTTATATTGAACTTGCTGTTCACCAGGACCCCCAGGTCCCTTTCCATTGAGCTGCTCCCCAGCCAGGTAGATCCCAACTTGTGCTGCACTCCTGTGTTATATTTTCCCAGGTGTAAGACCTTGAACTTTATCTTTGTCGAACATCATAAGGTTCTTGTAAGCCCACTCTTCCAGCCTGTCTAGGTCTTTCTGCATGGTGGCTCTCCCTTCTGAAGTGTCCACTTCCCTACTCAGTTTGGTGCCACCAGGAAACTTCATCAGGGTATGCTTGATCCCATCATCCAGATCACTTATGAAGATTTTAAAAAGTGTTGGGCCCAGTATCAGTCCCTGGAGGTCCCCACTTGTAACCAGTTGCCATTTTGAAAAGGAGCACCACCCTCTGCATGCAGTCTATTAGCCAGTTTCCCATCCACCACACAGATCACTAGTGTAGACCATAACAGATCAGTTTCTCTAGGACCAGGCTGTGGGGGACCATATTGAAAGCCTTGGATTAATCCAGGTAGACCGTGTCCACTGCTGGCCCCCATCAACTGAACAGGTTAATTTGTCAGGGAAGGTGACTGGGTTTGTCAAGCATGATTTGCCCTTGGTGAATCTGTGCTGTTTTTTCCCAATTATGTGACTTGAGATAGCACCTAGGATGTGGGTGATAGCCATCTTCAGAGGCCTGCATGGATATTAGCCAGGTAGACAGGGGCAACCAGTGACTGATGCCAGTCACAGAGGCTCCAGCTGCAGGTCCATGGGCAAGCAGTAGCTAGGTGCCAGGGAAGGTAGGGTGCACCCTGGCCAGTACCCATGTGAAGCCAGTGCTCTAGGAGGTGGGGGATCCTCTTCCTCTCCTCCTCTCCTTCCCTGCCACTGGAACAGTCCTCAGCATCAATGATTGCCCAGAGCTGAGCTCTCAGCTCCATGTTTGGCTGGATCACATGCAGATGCCATGGTTGCTTCTGTACCAAGAGGCATCTCCCACCTGTCCCGCCTTATGTAAGAGCTCAGCTTGGGCCTCCCCTCCCTAAGATCAGGCAACAGTTATTCTCCCTGGGGTCTCTCCAGGCTTACCTTAACAAAGAATTGCCCCTAGTCAACTTAAGATCATGTTCAACAAAACCAAATACATGAGGGAAGGAGGGCAGTCTGCAGGGAAATAATCCTGGAACAGGCAGTGCTGCTACTGAAACATATCTCTGGCAAATATAGCTAAAAATACCATGAGATGGGGAAGAAGATGATACATGGATCACAGCTCGTGAAAACTTTTTCTGAACAAAACACTTTTTTTTTGCAGAAAGTTATTTTTTTTCTGTAATGGGAATGTCTTTTGGAGTACTTAATTTAAAAAAAAAAAAAAAGAAATTCCTGTCCCTCTTCCAGATCAAACTTGTTTCAACCATTATTTTTTCCTCTGTGGAAAGGTGAGAAAAAAGAGGTAGGAGGGGAAGAAATCATGGGAAGAAGACAGCAAGTTCAATTCCAGTGTGCTCTCCTACCATTGCTTGTCCTTAGGTGCTCTCGTGGTGCCAAACACAGCTGGAACAAATCCGGCACCAAAACACAGGTGAAGTGACAGCAGAGGTGCATTACAAGCAGTAGCTGATTGGGAAATGGCTTTTCTTTTCAACATAAACTTTCAGGGGTGCTGCTGAATTGCTTCCACCTGTCTGCCTATAAAAAAGGCACTTTGCCTGCAGCCAACAAGGAGCCAGGGCTCATAGGGCTGAAGACATATAAACGCATAACTGTCCTTGGGTATTACGGGGCACTGAAATACCTGGGAAAACATGACCTTGCAGTCTGGGATGCGTGCCACTCCCCGTCTCTATAACTTCTTGTTCTCACTGCTTTCTACAAAGCACAGATATTGCTTGACACAAAAGGAATTTGGGGGGGGAAACATAGCTCAGCATTTTCTCTTCCCAGGTGGAGGTGCAGGAGATCACAAAAAGAAGTCTTGGAAGGATGAAGTCTCACCCTGCTACCTCTCTGGGCTTGGCATGGGGTTGTATTCTTGAAATCCCCTCTCGGTGTCTCAACAGGAGCCACTCTTCCCTGCTCTTGAAATCTAGCACCAGGATGTTTGGCCCCATTGACGCCAGCTGCTAAGCTCCTGGGATGCACTGCTGTGCATCTCTGGGACTCAGATCAGCTCCCTGGATCTGCCCCCAGGTCTGGTGATGGAAACCTTATGCATAAAAGCAAAGCCAGGCAGATCATGGGACCAGCAGGGAGTGAGGGGCAGATGCCACACTTATTCATGGTGACCCACTGTGTGATTCCAGGAAAAGCCCGGCTGAAGTCTGTGTGTACCTCCTTGGTACAGCCAGAGGAGAAGGGCTTGAAATCTGTGTGAGTAAGCCCACCACGTGAAGTGGCTGCATACACCCAAAATCTGCTCTTAGAATTTCTTGGGATTACCTCTGCAGAAGATAAACAGTCCTGCCAGGGGGTTGGGCAATGCTTAAAATGAGTGTAAGGTACATCATGCGCAGCTGTACTGGCAAGGTAAAGCAGATGGTCCAGGGTAGAATCATAGAATCATATAGGTTGGAAGAG
>VZTM01008704.1:88313-114358 GCA_013400555.1 Jacana jacana
AGCAGCCAGTTTTTCCATGAGAATGTGGTGGGGGACAGTGTCAAATGCTTTTCTAAGGTCCAGAAACATACGGTACCAGCAACACTGTGGATGCAGCAGGCTGGCATAGAGAAAAAAACCTACTCTGTTGCACCTACCATGACTTAAGTGTTTCTAAACTACTCTGAAGGTTAGCGAACCCATCTGGTGCTCAGCGTTGCTGTGCTAGCTCAAGGTACAGCCAGTGTTTTCGCTAGTTATGGGAGGCTAGTGAGCTGTGGCAGAGGAGGGACAAATGGACACAGGTCTGCTCAACAGCCAGAGGGACACCACATCACTTGAGGCCATCATTGGTCCAGAGCAACTGGGGAGAACATGCCTGCTCCACCTCTCATAGCAGAGGGATGAGGGTGGTTGGCTGAGGTCTATGCCACCATCAAACCAAACCAGCTCTTGTTAAAGCCCTTTCAACCTCACCAGCTCAGGTACTCTGTGACTGACAAAGTCCAACTAAACACAAAATCAACTGGGAATTTTAGTTATTGCTTTGTTTCAGAGGACTCCTTTCTCCCTTTCTGTTAAATTCTTTTTCTAAGAAAGGTATGGGACTAATTTTTCCCTGGTTTGTCATTTAGGAGCAAGTGTCTTCCCGATGCCTTTCTTAAAATTCCTGTGCAGGTCTTCATTGTCTCATATTTATGATTATTACCAGGCCTGGCAGGAAATGCTGGGTCAATTTTTGCTTCTCTTGAAAAAAAACTATTTTTTTAAACTCTAAGCAACTTCTTCCTTGGAAAGAGAAATTAAAAAGAAATTTTCATTCTGGAAAATTTCCAGACACATGCTTGTTGTTTTTGAACAAATTTTCTGAATCTTGATAGTAATTTTTAGAATTAGCTTTTCTCAGGAAACTCAGAAATATGTTTGCTTCAATTCCAAATGAAAATGAAGGCATATATCAAATACTCAAACTTTCAGTGAACTAGGAAGTGCATGTTTAGTTTAGCACAAGTTGCCAAGCAATTACAAGTTCTGTTCTTCTCTCCCCCAAGAATTGTTTTCAACAACTACCTGACTGTAAAAAATAAATGACTGCTTTACCTTGATAGGAAAAACAGCCCCTTATGTCCTCTGGCTTAACTTCAAACATGTGCGAGCTGGAGGTCTAAAGCTTGTCCCATCCCAGCAGTTTCCCTTTTGCAGTGGGTTCTCCCACTGCAGTAGTGTTCTCTGAGCAACTGCAGATACTTGTGCCAGGATCAGCAGAGTTGGGGCCAATGTGAGTGTGTAAAGAGATTTTGGATAACTCCTTGTACTCCACTGAGTTTCCAAGCCCTAAGTGCAAAGAGATGAAGCTCCTCCCAGGTGCTGTCCTGCAGACGCCAGGACCTGACTGATGAAACTCACGTGGGACTGCTTCTTAGGAGTGCATATGAATTCCATAATGATTGAAAATGATAAGGCGGCAGCTCAAGACGCAAAAAAAATATGGAGAGATGTGAGTTTGTTTGTTTTCTCTAGAGTCATTTCATTTAGTAAATGAGGCAATTAAAAATTGAGGCAATTAAAAAAATGGCTAGGGAATGTTTCCTGGTAGAAACCAAAAGAATAAAAAGTTCCATTTTTAGTCAACCTAAAGTGTTTTTAAGGACAGAAAGGTCCTTAAGGTAGTGCAGAGCTAGAGCCATCATCTGAAAGCCAAGGTAAGGTTGGTGCAATGGCTGGAAATACTGCAGTGCACTGCCAGTGCAGCAAAGGGAGCCTTCAGATGGACAACAGGCTCTCCTGATGCTGAGTGTGCTAGAGGAAATAGATATGTGAAGGTAAACTGTGTTCTCCAGCAGATGCTGGGGAGATGATAACGAATGTCAGTAGATCATTTATTTACATTTATGGCTCAAGTCTATCTAAGAGTGCTGATAAGGTCATTGTTTCCCTTGAGTCATTGTCGTCAAGCTTTATTTGTAGGTTTACATGATTAAGCAGCAGGGGAATCTAGCTTTATCTTAATTTGTATTTTTATGGTTGTGTCTTCCTTGTACTTGCCTCTGTTTCAGTCTGTGTCCAGGTCTGTGCCTGTTTAAGAGAGCTGAAAGGTCTGATCAGCACTGTGGTGACATCCTTAACTAATTTACTCCAGGACACACGTGGAAACTTGCTGCAGAACCAGGATTTGAACAGACGTCTCCCAAATGCTGGCCGGGCAGTACAAAGGCACAATGGTTATTCCACCTCCTGGCTGGTTAAAAAGATGCAGAGATCCCACTTTCTCTTAAGGTTCGACTTGCGCATGATTACTGCATGATTAATGGACGTCATCAGCATATGACAGACATGCGTCTGGCTGTCTTGCATGGTTCCCTCTAAATGCCTTGTGGAATGTGTTCTAGATGACTGAGTCAGGGCCATAAACGTTTATTAGCCTGATGGACTCCAGAACAATCAATTAAGTCTTTATTAAAAGCATTCATAAGAGAATCCTCTGCATAAAGCAGGACCAGCAAAGACTTGTCTGTCTTGGCATCCCTGTTCATCTCTACCAATTGGGAGACTCTCTGACCACAATTTCTGCATGTTTGGACAAGCTGCTCTGAGTAATACTGTGGTTCTGGTTAAAGTTTGTCACTAATCGATTTAATACCCTCTTACACATGTGGGAATAATGTGCATCTCATGCTGGTTGGTGGGTTTTTTTTTTTTCCCTCTTTCTGTTCTGTGAGTTTGGATTTGAAACAGTCTTTTTTTTTTTTTTTTTTCTTTTTTACAGGCTTTCTACTGTGGTTTGTAACAGGTTTACATCAAAAGAGGTCTTTCCTCCTGGCATGGCTTAGTGAGGCAGCTCTGGTGATAACAGAGTAAACAAATAAAATGACATGACACTTTTGCTGTGTTACAGGATTGCTGGAGTTGTACACAGGGCTCCCACCTCAGGTAACAGTAAGGATAAAGGGTAATTTCAGTGTGCCTGAGGACTGACTGGCCAGACATATTGTTTGGATGGTGCAAAAGACACATTGCCTTTTGGCAGGGCACTGCTACTTACTCCCTCAGCAGCAGTTCCCACGCACATGCCCTGTAGCTTCCATTCCCCAGAGAAAGTGCCATGATGTGCAGCAAGGCACTGAGCAGTGTCATGTGGCTGCGCTGGCTGGATCTCCAGGATCCATCCCTCTCCCAGGGCACATCCCTTGCCCCCTGAGTATCTGCACTGCAGCTACCCTGATCATCTGTTTGGAGGTGGCTGTAACTCCTCCCTGCTCCAGGAGGGGATGTCAGGGTACCTGGAGACATCCTGCTTCACCTGCTAAGCCTCTCTGGGCCCATGATGCTGCAACAGCTTTGCCCTTTTACTTTGTAAGGAGGCAGAAACTCAGACTCCTCAGAGTTAAGTTCACTCTCATAAGTTGAGTGCTCAGGATGCTGTAGCTGCCAAGGCATTCCCTTCCTCTAGGATGTGGAGCTGAAAGCCAACAATTTGCTTGGAATGCCTTTAGACTAAATCTTTTTGGCTAATTCAGACATCCAAGCTGATTTTATTCCACTTCTTCTCTTTACATAAGTACCACAGTTTTTATAATTTGACAGTATGGGATAATTTGGTGTTGGGGCCAGGTCTGTCTCAGGAAAAGTCCTCTACAGCTGTTCATTGCTGGAGCTTCTCTGTATACATCTTTTACTGTCCTTGAAATTTGCTCATTGATAGGTCTTCCTCTCTCCTAGCTTGAATCTGGAAAATGTTTCCTATATACATAACTGACCTTTATGAGGTGAACAGTTATGAAAGTAGACTTCAAAGAAACTGGAATTGCTGAATAAAACCCAAGGGCTATGGTTTGCCTTGTCACAAGATCTGAGATGCAGACAGAGGAGAGTTTGGTCTAATGACCTCCCTTTCCCTACTCCTCCCACACAGGCAGAAGTTTTGTTTTGTTTGTTTTCTCTAGAGTCATTTCATTTAGTAAATGAGGCAATTAAAAAAATGGCTGGGGAATGTTTCCTGGTAGAAACCAAAAGAATAAAAAGTTCCATTTTTAGTCAACCTAAAGTGTTTTTAAGGACACAAGCGATTTTCAACAAAGTCTGTCAAGACAGCTGCGATGAAGGACTGGAATAGGGAGCCACATAGGCATCATATGGGAGAACCACCTGCAGGTCCCTGCTTTGCCCTGATGCAGGATTTCCCCCCCAGGTAATGGCACGGTCACAGGAGGAGCAGGGACTTGATGCTGGGTGCCTCACATGGGCATAACTCCTGTGGAGTGAGTTGGAAGGGCTTCCAACTTCCCTGTACCCCTGATCATCTACTTTTCCTAGTGCAAGCTTTTTTGTGTTTCATAGAGTGCCAAGAACATTCCCAAATTTCTGAAATAGGAGAACAGCATCCATGCACAGGCAGATTTTGAGCACAAAAGAAGAGCTGCTGCTCTGGTTGGGGAAGTCCAGCAAACATCCCCTGTTGAGGAGCCCAGTTACTCACGGGAGCCCAGGTCACCTCTCGGCCGGGGAAGCTGTAACGCCAGCCCCAGCCCAGGACTGTGCTAGTCAGCGGGGCTGGGAGTTACTGTTCGGTACCTGCTGATTGCTAATTGCCAGCTTAATCCCGCCTTTGTGTCGCTGCTGGGAGAGCTCCAACTGACACGGTGTTGCAAAAGAGACCATGGTGTGTTTAACCGGCTTAATGACTGTGTAATTACAAGTGTCCCTAAACGCTCTTCCACAATTAGAGCTCATCACATCCTCACGACCTGACAGGATTTAAAAAACTGTAATTAGAGGCTGGCAGCACGGCAAGTGTTGATCTTGAGGCGGGTGGTGGGGGTGGGCGCTGGGTGGAGGAGGAGGTGGAATTGCTCTGAGCAGTGAGTGCCTGGCTCCTAACAAGTGTCTCATTAACCTCTCTGCAAACAGATTTGTGAAGAGGCAGATCACACAATCAGGCTGCTCTGTCTGCCTGCCCTTCCCTGCTGCTGCCCATTGGCAGCTGAGCATCCTGGCAGCAGGAGGCCCTTCCTCACCCACCTTCAGCCCCTAAATCTGGTTGCAAAACACGCCAAGCCAGGGTCCAGTCTTTCTCTCTACAGGACTGGCTGTCCCACTGGCGAATTCCAACTCACGTGTGCAGGCGACAAAGCCTGTCCCCATGCCCTGGCTGTGGCAACTTCCTCTGCAAGGGCCTCCATGACATGGATTAACTTAGAGATGGTAAAAGTCTCATAAATAAAAGATAACTGCTTATGCCCATAGATCTGTCAGAAATATACATATATATCAGAAATACACATATGTCGCTGATTGTTTCTGGTGGCTAAAAAACGGTGTCATATGTAACAGCTTGAATTATACATTCTCCTGTTTTATTCAGTCCCTCACCATCTTCCCTGGCCTGTCTCAATGCTTTTTCACTTGTCTTTTCCCTCAAATTCAGATTCATTTAGTGATAGAATAACTTAAGCCTCAGTGTTATCCTCTTCCTTTCACTGGAGGCACGTACAGCTGCCACTCCTAGTCTCATACAAGTGGTGTTGCCTCACTGCTATCCAAAATAGTTTACTCACGTGGTGGAAAATTGTGAAACTCTTCACTAGATTTTTTTCTTTCAGCAGACCTGGGAGCTGCAGTTGACCATTATAGTTTACCATGCCTTTCAAGTAGCAGTTCATCGATACCCAGCACAGTCTGCAAAAGCCTGCTTATTGCTATTATAGCGATAGTGTAATTATTATAATAAACAATATTACAGCTTATTGCTATTTCCATATTTCTTCCCACTGCTCTGTAACAAAGCTCTTCCTTGTTTAAAGTGGCAGGAAATTTCCAGCTGCTATTAAAGGATGAGTTTCACCTTGGAAGTCATGTGCGAATCTTGCAAGTGAGATGCTATTACTTCTAATTAAATGGCTGGAGGAAATCGGCTGCATTTTTTGTTTGGTTGGTTTTTTCTATGTTTGGGTTTTTTTGTTTGTTTGTTTGTTTGTTTTGTGGGGTTTTTTTTGTGTGTGTGTGTTTTTGTTGTTGCTGTTGTTGTTCCATTTTGCTCTCACATGCACAAGTATGTGCCACAACTCTGGTAATTTATTAAGCTTACTTAAAATGTGTAGCATTCACTGTATTTCTCATTCTTTTCATAATTGGATTGGGCATATGCTTATGTGGTATCTAGATAAGCAGGAAGTTAGCAAGGAAGCACATTAAGTTCAATTCAGTGTAAATAAAATGCATCAGCACCTACTTTAGAATGATGCAAAGATCCAATGAGCATGGGCTGAATTTGAAGGGTACCTGTCGGTACAACAAGCTGACTCTATGTTTGATATTCATGGCTTGGCTGTAAGCCAGCCCACGTGAAATCTCATCAGAGAAGCATTACACTGGCCACCTCTTCCTTCCTTCTTTTGGACATCAGAGGTGGCATCCTTAACATTGAATTAGCAAACCTGCAAAGCTGATGTGTGAGTGAATCTCTCCTCATTCTTAGCAACCTGGAAGCAGGCCACATTTCTTAAGTGTGGTACAAGTCTCTGGTACTGTGTGGTAGTGTCTGGAGGAAATCTGACTGAAGAGTAAAGTGGACGAGAGTGTCAAAAAGTTCACCAGCACTACCCCAAACTCCCATCAGGCAGGTTTGATACCGCCTGAGAGTGAGAATCACACCTGCAAGGGTACTTAATTATCCAAATACCAGTGAGGTTTACAACTCCCAGAGATTTCTACAGGAGATGGGGACCAGGGCACTCAGGAGGATATTGTCCTGAAGGACATATTAAACATCACTGTGGAGCCTGTGTTGGGAGCTGGCTGACAGAGCCAAATCCCTGGAGGTACCATTCAGTTCCTAATTGAATAAGGTCTCAGTGGATCTGGCCAACCCGTGAGTCTCTCACCCAAGCCTGTTGGAAAATGTGATATTTTCTTTAATGTCCTTATCCTCACCAAAGCACAGCTCAATGTAGGAGCAGCAGCACTGGGAAAGAGCTAAAGTCTTAAGCCTGCTGGTGCTGGCAGCAGGAAACCACTTGAAGCAGTACCTCCACAGTAGCAGGGCCACCAGGACAGTGGAGCTGAAAAGAGGTTTCAGGAGGTCACAAATCCCACATTATGGATTTTGTCCCTGCTGTGGTAATGAATTTTTCCTGGGGCCCTGGCAGCTGTTTCAGCTCCACAAGGCCAAAAGCTACTGTTGTCTTGGACCCACCCAGGTGAGCAACCCACTTTGCTGAAACTAATTTCTGCTTTCCATGAAGCTCTTCCAAAAGAAGCCTTCCTCCCAATCAACCCTCACTCCTAGTGGTATGGTTTGAGGAACCCACAACATCTTACTGTCATTTAGACAACTATTCTCTCACCCAGTGATCCCTTTCCACCTGGGAAGGGGAATTGGGAAAAAGCAAGAAACTCAAGGGTTGAAATATAAGCAGATTTAATAGAATAAGACTAAATAATTAACATTATTAATAACTAGAGAAAGAGTATTGGTCCTGATACCTGATATATAAAATATACAAGGATTATACGTGGCTCACTCTGTCAGTGGGAACCTGTGCAATCCCAGCATTGGACAGCAAATGTCAGACACTGCGAGTGCTATAGCTTCAGGAGGAGGGAAGGACTCGGGGTTCTGGCAATGAGACAAGAAGTTCTCAGGATTGCAGCCATCAAGGAAGAGAGAAAGAATTTCTCAGCTTTCCATTTTACATTGGATGTGATGTTCATGATCTGAAATATGTCCTGTTGACCATCCTGGGTCACGTGCCTGGGTCTCACTCCTTCTCATCCCTGCACCTGGCAAGGCTCAAGAACATTGAGACCTTGAAGCTCGCATACCATAGCTGTCTATAAAGTAAATATTTTCACAAATTTAAACACTAGAGTTATCTAAAAGTGCAGTTGTCTCAAGCATAGAAGAGAAATTCATCCTGCGTTGTTCAAACCAGGACACCTGGCCACAAAGTCTGCGCCTTTCTCCCAAGGCCCATGGAGCCTCTCACAGGTGGGAAAGGAGCTCACTGGAGGGCATGTGGCAGGCTGGCTTCCCCTTCCTTACCAGGCTCCTTGCAAGCTTCTCTCTCATTGTGGTCTCCCTCAAACCAAATGGTGCATATTAAACCTGTGACATCTTCGTCACCTTCAGCATATGCCACTTCCATGGAAGTTTGCCTCCCATCCCATTTACCCTGGACAGAGTTGGTGATAACTGCCAGTGATGTTGTCAGCACAGTGTCAAACTGTGGATGAGGGAAGGGAGCACAGAGTTCTTTAATACTCATCCTGCCTTTATCCTCACTGTGAAAACAAAGTGAGTGAGGAAGCCCTTCCAGGGCATTTTAGAACAATTCCTCTCTGCATGCACAGGTGTTTTGGCCATGCATAGAGTCAGGATTACAAAAAGGCTAGTCCGTGCCAGCAAAAAAACATTCGACAAAATTCTACCAGTGTAGATGTGTTGTCTTGTATGAGGAAAAAAACCCAACTGTTTTACTTAAAATTTCTTGGCAATCTTAAGTACACATGAGCTACTGTAAACACCCTGGGTTATCTGTCCTTGTAGCGCTAGAGGAACGGCATTTCAATATTTAAAAAATATTATGCGGTATAAATCTTCTTCTAAGGTACCTTTCACAAACTGAATGAAATTTTGGGAATAGCAATCCATTGCAGGAGGGAATAAATGTGATCTGGCATCACTATGGGTACTGTTGGGACTATGGGATTTGGCAGAGGTTGACAATGTCCCTGTGGTAATTCAGAGTCATTGCAGGGCTGGACTAATGTATGTGAGGCTTTTCTGAAATGCAGTGCCGCTCAGATGAGCCATGGCATTGCATGCTACCCACCCAAAGGAGAGCTGAAGACTTCCATTCCTGCACTGGGGAAATCCCTTACTTAACCCTTGTTAAGTAAGCCTTGGATATACCTTTGAAAGAACTACAAGGGCTGGATTGAGGGTTGGGGAACAAGAAACTAACCTAGTCTCTCCAGTTACAAAGGACAAGATTCCCCTTTTTCTCATGGGAAGGAGGAATGTGGCTCAGCTCAATCTTACTCATGCCTTAACAGTGCTGAGCTGTTGTTCCTTGTCCATTTTTAGTGCTTAAAGAAAACTTGGCTGGTCTACATAGGAGGAGAAAGCCTTCTTCACAGGAACAAATTCTTTTTCCCCAACCTTTGCTTCTCACTGTATCAGCCACTTCCTACACGGTCACCAGGAATGCAAATAATCACCCATTTTCTATATCACAAAGGGTCTTTTCAGTATAATGAGGTGCTGGGCCCAGCTATGCAATCATGAAACCTCTGATGAAGCAGAGGTTGATGTTTCCCTAAATCCTGCCTAGGGCAGTATAAATATAACTTGTTCTAAGATTTCAGTCAAATTCCTCTCTTCCTCACTTCTAGAAATCTTGTTTTGGACATACCTGGGCTGTGAAAATCCCATGTTTATCCCTGAAGAAATGCACTAAGAGGAGTCATATTTAAGGTGACTAATTAAGAATTAGTTTTTTTTTCTTTCATTTGCTGCTTTTTGTTGTACAGTGAGTGCCTGATATCATAGTTGTCATCAATATTAGCATTAGGGGTTTTCTGCTTGCTTTGTTAATTATTTTTTTAAAATCTTTAAGAAATTAAGGACTGCAGGCTGGCCTCCCCCTCCTCACACACACACTTTGTTGAAGGATCTTTGGAAGGATCTGAAGAGTAATTATTGTGAGCTCTTAATGCCATAATTGAAGGTGTTAAATCTTCAACAAAGCCTGATTTTATTAAACTTGTGAATTAGCTCTGATGTTAAATAGTTGTTAACAACAAACAAAAAGAGCTTCTTTAGACGTTTTTGTTTTGTTTTGTTTGTTTTTTGTTTGGTTTTTTTTTGTGTGTGTGTGACTGCACACCCTCAAATAGCTTGGCTGCTGCTCCCTGACTGTGCTCTTCTGATTGCACACCAGCTGCAGATCTAAGGAGAAGTGACGGTAGGGGGAAAATCAAATAAAAGGAAAAAAGAGAAGAGAAAGGAAGCTTCTCCCCCTGTCTCTTGGAAGCAGGGCAGAAGGACTATGCTAGAGAGAAGGTGCCGCCTGTGGAGATTTGTGCTTGCTGCTGGCGTGGCTGCAGCTTCCTGCATGAAGCTGGGCCATCGCCACCAAAGAATGTCTGCGCAGATGGCTCGAGGTGTGTGGCCAGGCTCCCGGTGCCAGCCTGGGGTGGCCAGCTCTGCTCCAGAAAACCATGTAGCTGTGTTGGATGCAAAACTAATAGATCCAACCGAGAGATTTATTGTGAGTTGCAGGGGAGAAAAGGCTGCTTGTCTCCCCTGTCTCCTGCCTTGCAGGATCATGACTTAGCTGCTGCATCAGGCAGCTTTTCAAGCTCACCTTGCTGTCTCCTGAGGGGCACAGAAAAACCCTGGCACTCATGGTGGCTATCAGATACCTTCCACAGTGTACGGGAATAATGTATGATAGGGCTGATGTACCCAGACAGCCTGCCTGTGATGCTTTGGCAGGGACTGAGGAACACATCATTCCCAAGATTTCTGCCTGCAAGGGCCACAGATACACCACTCCTGCCCCACGGAACAGAAGAAATGTTTTACTGGGGCTGCAGCAATATTTGGCAAATTAAAAAAAAATAAAAATGAACCCACCGAAAAAACCCAACAACCAAACCCAGCAATATATTTAAAGAAGTCTTTGGAAGATGCAGACTAACTGAAAACTAGACCTCTGCAGCTGGCCACTCCTGAATGTGAAACCTATGTATGTTTTCAGCCTATGAATGCACAAGCTAAAATGTTTTCCTCCTTTTAATTTTTATTTATAAAATCCAGTTCATAACAAGATTCATCTGTTCCATCAGGCTTTTTAGTAGCCAGAAGGGTTTTTTATTGTTGGCGAGCATGGGTTTATGAGGGTGGAGAATCATCTGGTTTTGTGGCCAGCTGTTGGCCATTGTTAGGGACTATTAAAAAGTCTTTGTACATGTGCCCAGATATGTGTTTGAGGGGCATGCCATTAATCAGCTTCTAACTACGGGAATAATGATGAGACATCTAAGGAAGATGTTTCAAAATTATTAAAATAGCATTCAGGTGGGGAAAGTCATTCATTCTTCTGCATGGTGCCTCACAAGTGTCCAGAAACGATGTACTAACCAACTCCCCTGCCACCAACACTCATTCTAGTCCCATTACACATGATATTGTCCCTTAAACAGTGACAGCTGTGCATCTGTTGCAGCTCAATTTCCTTGGGACTTTGGCTTCATGAGCTATCTTGACAGAGAATGGTGTGTCAGCAGAGCATGGTCTTAAGACCTGGCAAAATGAACTTGATCTTAATGAACGGTTTTAGCTAACACGCTTTGCCTCTCATTTGCTGCACTGTATATATGTGCATTCAGTCAACTGGAACAGGGTAAGTGCTGGAGATGCAGGAGCTTGATTGCATATCCAACCAGTGAAGAAATACCGTTTCCTGATTCTTAACCTACTCACAAGGCCATGTTCTCTTCAAATGTCTAGTGGTCTCCACTGGCTGTTTTTAGCGTGGAGGTCCTATGGCACCTGGCAAAGGCTTTTCTCTCTTCTTCAAGGGAAAGAGGAACTGTTTCTGGGAGAAATCCTCAAAGGGGCAGGCACATAATGCCTGAGATGTTACTGCATGCTCTCTGTCCTGGCTTTTTAGCAACACTTGGGATCTCCAGGAACACCCCTATCTATATTTAGCAATGGAAATCCTCACACCACAGTGTACAGAGATCACTCTAGCTCTGGCTGGTGCAAGCTTCCCTTAAGCCATGAAGAAAGTGACCAGTTTCTACTAGAATCAAGGTTTCTGCCACCAGCAGAATGGCTCAGTAGACCTGTGTTAGTGGAATCTAAACAAATTATGTTAAAAAGCAAGATCTCAGTAAATTCCAGGTTCCAGAACATGATAGTGTTTCCAAAGTATGTTAAAACATTCAGAGATGAAGGGGGACACTTCCATGGGTGTGCAGCATATTGCAAGATACAACCTGCTGCACATGCCTTTGTGAATTCAGGTTAGATATTGACAACTGAGGAACTGACTGGGTTAGAAATTATCTGTAAAGCATATCCAAAGCGGCTAGAAGATGGCATGAGAGCATCAGCTGTGACCTCTTAGATTTTGGCTTGCTGTCTTTAGTGTAAAAAACCCATGTTTATATTGGAAACTGTAAAGGATGAGAACAGGTATTTACATTGTGGATTGCAATTACACTTTCTGAGAGGCTGAAGCTTGTCGTGTAAATAATGTGTACTTTGGGTCTGTGCTAAAAGCCGGCATGCATAAATAATGGAATTACTTTGGATGGGCTATGATGGTTTTATACTTTCATAAGCAACTTAGGGAAAGTACTTGCCTGTTGCACAGCGACACCTACTATGAGTCTGGAAGACTATCGGGTCATATTGTATGAACTTAAACAATGGTTTCCTCCTGATTCTGCTTTAACATTTTCAACCCTGGGCTTTTAAAACTTATTAGTCAGGCTATCCTCAAAAAACATAAGATTGAGAAATCATGAGGTTTAAAAAAATTGTAAATTGTGTGTTCTTTTTCTTAGCCTTGAGGGTTTATGTTTTCAGTCTTTCTCTGCAACAATGCCGACTAGAAACTTACTTTTAAAACACTGGAAGTAGGGAATGTTTGTGTAATCACATGACTCCAACAACCAGGACCTTATGAGAAAAAGAAAACACCACAAAATAAAACCAGAACTGAAATCTTGTGATAAAATCTCTAGGAGATTGTGATACAATCTTCTGGAGGTAAATTGTATAGATGAAAAAAAATAATCAGCTGAAAACAAAAGCTGTGCATACCTATTTTCCCTCTTTGAACAGAAATCACGTTCAGATTTTAACAAAAATAACAAGTGGGGAAAATACTCATATTTAAGAATAAACACAGAAACATTAACTTTTCAATGCTTTGCCCTAAGATGTCCATTTTTTTTTTACCCTCGCCATGCTTTCAAGTCTTTTTATTCTTCTGAAATGGAATATGGGAAATGTTAATCTTGACGGCCAGGCATTTATAAGGTGTAAAACAGTGCAGTTGTGTTGTAGTCAAGGACTTGGGCCACTGGATGGCCCAGTTTCATGAGTTGGTCTCATTGGTTTTGTCCGTATTAGTTTCAGCTGGGGAGAATACGTGAGCCTAATGTCTGCAAATAGTCCTCAGATGAACTCAAACAGAGCATCTCAGTAGCTCTGTTAGTGTCACCTACTCCAGATGTCCTCACCAACCAATAGACTGTCAAAGAAAGTATCTTTATAGCTTGTGTGGACAGCCCTTGAACAGACTCTCAGGAAGAACAAATAGGAGGCACGATTTTTGCCTTATATTCAAATACACACTATTGTTCTGTAGTTACATAAGTCAGCCAGTCAGGGAACAGAAACAACATCATATGACTTATGTAACTAACCATTGCCCAATCCTGCAATGAGATCTGTGTGGCCAGCCCCCCCTCCACCCCCCCAAAGCCCCATTGAAGTCCAGACAAAGATCACTCCGGGGTTGGAACCCAACATGGTAGAATTTATGACTATTTGCAACAAGCCACTCATGAACAAAACTGAGAATTAATCCCTGAAGAAATGAGTGAATCATTTTTTTGATGAACAAATACATTCTATTCTGTTTGTTACAGCTTTGTGGATAATTCAGGATTCAGAAAAGAGGCAAAATCCATCAAAGCAAATAGACATTAATTTCTAATTATATGTCCGGTTCTTCAAGAAGGGCCAATATCCTTGGGCAAACAAAAAGAGCGAAAACAATCTTCTGAGAAAAAACTTGTTGGTTCTTGATAACTCAGAAATTAATCTGAGGTGGAACCAGTGGTTGAAATGGTTGAATTCAGCAAACACGGCCCCAAGAAATCAGATGCTGTGGTCTGCATTCAGGTGCTTCCACAGCTTATGTAAGATCTCTATGACTGGAGGTGCTGATAGGGTTGTTTCAGCTTTGGGTTTTGGTGCACTCTGTTGGGTCTCAAATACAAACAGTGAGAACTCTTTCCTGCTGTTGAACAAAACATGCTGGAAAAATCCTAAAATGGACTTTTCTACAGAGACAGAGAATAAAATGGATGGAAAATTGAAACATTGACAGGAATTATGAGACTAGACAAAACCCAAAGCCCTTCTTGACTTGCTTTCCATTCTTGACCACAACCCAAACCAGTCCCTTCCAAGGAAGGAGCCCCCATACAATGAATTCACGTCACTGTCTGTCATCGTGTCCCCCTCCCAACCCCCAACCCCCCTCTTGAACTTTAGCAGTGAAAAAAAGTCCTAAAACTCCTCCAGTGGTGGAGGATTCTGTAAATGCTTCATGTGGTGACCAGCTGACAGCTTGCCTGACCCCCCTAAAGTCTGCCTTTTATTTAAGATGCTGTCTGCCATTGCATGCCTGGATGCAGGTAAATGTTTCAGATGGAGGCTAGGCTGCACAAAGAAGAATATAAAGTAACATGGCAGTGTTGCCATTAGTATGGCCACCAGGCTGTAGTAAGAGGAACCTGCCCATACGAAAAGCTGCTTTCCAGCATTTTCCTCCGTGACCAGTCCCAGAAAGTGCAGAGTTGCTGCAAGCAATTCAGAGAGATCCACTGCTCCCTCTTGCCCTGCTTTTTGACATCGTTTCTGACCACCATACACAGAATCAGTGTGTTTACTGCCATTTTGCACCTGATCATGCAGAATAACAAGAGGCATCCAGCCTATGACTTCAATTGAAGAAGCGGGGTGGGGAATTAAGATGCATAACCACAATTGTTTCGATAGGGAGGGTTATTCTAAACCTTTTAGGAGATATAAAAAACTTTATTGTAAACATAAAGACTCTTTTGACTTGAATGTTGTGCCTAGAACATGTGGCAACAGCCAAAATACTGTAAACAGATTTGCTTTTTAGTCTGTGCTTTGTGAAATATTGGCAAGAGGCTAAAACATCTAATTAGCCCATTTTCTTACTTTGGCATCTGCTTGATTTGCATTTCAGGGTCAAGATCTGTTGCTTTTGCACTCAGCGGTGTTAGTTTTGCAGATTATATTCCATATATAATATATTTTTCTAAAGCCATTATTCTTTGACAAATAAAATAGAGAACTGGACAGTTTGGCTAGGGAAAAGAATACATGTAGTGGCTAGCACATGAATTTTTTCCTGTAGAAAATTAGCAGAAATTGTTTTTTTTCTTTATAATCTGCTAATACAAGATCTATCGCGGAGCCATCCAACTGAGAGTGTTCTGGATGCTGCAGTATGGCTGCCTACAATCCTCCAGTAGTCATGATCCTGAAATGCATCAGTTGAAAATAAATTCATTTAAACCACCCTCATGTCTGTCTGGCTCACTACAGTAACCACAGAACAGCAGTGCTTATTTGTGGTGTCTCCAGATGACTGTTTTCCCTTGCTAATGGGGTGGATGAGGAGACCTACTATCAGTTGCCATGGCTCAAAGTTGCCTGGCTCTGAAAACCATGTGGCAGGAAGCTTGACTATAGCTGTGGGCCCACCTGACCAGGTGCAAGGCCATGAGCTCCTTAGGTCAGGAGAAGGACCACTAGGTAGGTGGCCACTCCTGCATGCATGGTCAGGAGTGTGCAGCCTTTACTCACAACTACTTTGGGAAAAACGTAGATCATAGCCACACTGAAGACAGCAGTTGTAATTGTCCCCTGTGATTTCAGAGGAGGTACCTACCACGAGACCTCACCTGGAGTTCTGTGTGCAGGTCTGGAGCTCTCAAGAGAGAAAGGACGTGGACTTGATGCAGTGGGTCCAGAGGAGGGCCATGAAAATGATCAGGGGGTTGAAGCACCTTTGCTATGAGGACAGGCTGAGGGAGCTGGGGTTGTTCAGCCTGGAGAAGAGGAGGCTCTGGGGAGACCTAAGAGCAGCCTTCCAGTACCTGAAGGGGGCCTACAGGAAGGCTGGGGAGGGTCTGTTTACAAAGACCTGCAGTGACAGGACAAGTGGCAATGGCTTCAAGCTGGAGAAGAGCAGATTTAGATTGGATATCAGGAACAAGTTCTTCACTCTGAGGGTGGTGGAAGAGTGGAACAGGTCGCCCAGGGAGGTGGTTGAGGCCCCTTCCCTGGAGATATTCAAGGTGAGGCTGGATGAGGTCCTGGGAAACGTGGTCTAGTTGTGGGTGTCCCTGCTCTCTGTGGGGAGGTTGGACTAGATGACCCTAGAGGTCCCTTCCGGCCTGGACCATTCTATGATTCTATGATTCTATCTTGGCTGAGACAGCAGCAAGAAGATAAGGCAGTAGTCCTACAAAGGACTGGTTCCAAATAACACTCATTTTTGAGTTTCTCCCAGTGCTTATAGGTAGTTCACATGCCTAAGTCCCAGTGTCTACCCCATCTCAATTGTGGGAAAGCAACACTACCCTTGTTAGTACCTGCTTCTGGCAGGGTGTTGTGAAGGACTGTGTGTTTTGTTCCTTTGTTATTTCCACAACTTCACTGTCATCCACCTATTAGACATTAGCTTATCTATCATTTTCTTCCCCGATAGGTCTTAAAACCCTGGCTCCTATAGAAAAAGTACCACTCAGCTTGGCTACCCTGGAAGCATTGGAAAATTCTGGATTGAACTGGGACTTACATGACTAACATGAGTTCTTCTCTCAGGAGGCTGGGCTTTGAGATCTGTTCAGCAAAGACCAATCATAGTGATACCAGTCAGCTGTCTGTTTCTATGTACTGTTCATCACTGACCAAAAAGCACCTTTGTCTCAGGCTGAAAAAGTCCGTGAAACACATATAAGAGGGAGCCGAGGAGAAGTGCCTGGACCACCAAGGAGTCTACTCCCAGGTGCTTCCTCTAGTGACCCTACCGCCCCCCGGCCTCACCAGCACCTAGGAGTAGAGGCAGGGGTGGAATTATTTATTGGCATGGCAGGAAGGATCAGGGTCTCTTAATAAATAAGCCATGATGAGCTTGAAAGTCCCTAGCACCCAGTGAAATATGGCATAAACAAGCTGTCTAACTGATTGAACTGGATGAACTGGATGAAGTTTCCCCAGTTAAAAGTTAGAACACTCAGGACCCCTCTGCAGAGCTACATGGCTTCCAGCATGAACACCACTCCTGCTTTCAGCCCAGCTTCTGCCTTCACCACATGGATTTGTTTACAGAAACTGTTTTCTGTAATATCTCCCCCAGTAAGTGACTTTTTTGTTTGTTTTTGGTTTTTTTTGTTGTTGTTGTTGTTGTTGTTGGTTTTGGTTTTTTTACAAAAAGAAAAAGTAGTTCTTCATAATGAAATAGAGGTACACCCTAGACATGTACACTCTCCATAACTCATGTGCTCTCCATGAAAGAGGTTCATTGCTGTTGCTGTAGCTGGGAAGTGACGGAAGAGTTTTCTGAAAGTGTCCAGTGCTGTCCAAGTTTTGTCCCAGTTAAATCTGTTTTAGGGCAGAGAAGAACAGGTGTGAAAATCCAAACCAAAAAGGAACTGTTGCTTGTGGATCTGGATGACCCACTGCAACCACCCCTCACCTGCAGATCTCCAGAAGCATTGTTTTTCTTGAGCAATTAATGTTAACCTTAGAGAAAACAGCCTCAGACTGCTACCAGAGACACTGCCTGCAAACACATTTTTCTCCTCGTGTGTTCTGGGTCCAGTCCTTTTCCCATGGAAAAGTTGCTTGCAGCTGGTGCTGCTGTATGTGTCTATATCAGTAAACTAAATGGAGTCCCAGCATGGGACCCAAGCACTTGTCATGATTTTCTGCCAGCACATGCCCTGACACCATGTGGGCCTGCTGCCCACCAGCCTTCACCAGACAATGCCCAGGCACAATTTGGCTGGAGAGGGCTTTTGGGGCAACACAAGGATGAAGAAGGTGACGAGACTGGATGTGTAGATGTGAGCCATGGCCAGAGGGAATGTCCCAGCCTCTCTGATTTACTCCAGTTCGGAGCAGGTTCAGGTGTTCTAAGAAGCTGTAGCATGAAACCTCTTCTGGCAGTGGGCTCGTGATGCACAGCCCTCATAAATTTCAGTAAGAGGGGTGAGTTAACCCCCCCCCTACTCCCTATCAGCATTCAGAAGCTCCGTCACAGATTTTGCCCTGAGGTTTTTGCTTGCTGAAATATTTCTTCCCTGCTCCTGTTGCTGAAGCTCAGACTATCCCAGACCTCTGTTTAACAAGTGTTTGCAGCACAGCTTTTTCTCTGGCTTGCTGAGGAAAACAATCTCAAGTACAGTAAAACTATTTAAATATTTTTTTTAAAGTATCAGATGTGATCCACTGCACTCTTTTGAAGGCCCTTAGTCCTCCCTCAGTGCTTTTCTCCTAAGGCTCAAGCTGCTTCTGTCAGTGCTTTGAGTTTGTCTGGATGCCTAACCTGGGCTGAGTTAAAATGTACAAACACTCAGAAACAATTACAGTTCCTGTCCTGAGGACCCTTTGTTCTAATTACAAAAACTCCAGGAGGCTACAGCAGATCTGTCAGCTGAGACTGGGAATACAAACTCTTTTTCTTTTTCTCTTTCTCCTTCCCCCCCAGCCCCCCATCTCTAATAATCAGGGAGGTGGGGAGGCGGAAATCTCAGCAGGAACAGATTGAAAACATTAACATTTGGTTGCTTTTGTATTGTTCTTTAGCGAGACCGCAACTCATGAGGCTGTTTTAATAAACGTCTGGTTAGGGGCCAATCAAAAGCTGCCAAAATGGGTGTAGGGAAGCCTGTTTCCCACACAGTCTGCTCTTTCCCACCCTAATCACTGGAAATAAGAGGGCCTAATAACCGAATGCCTTCTCTTCTCTACTTACCTCCTCACTCTCAGGGATTTTGTAGCCCATCCTTCCTAGACATGAGCAAACCTAACTCTCCCCTCCCCAACAGCTCCTCCCCCAAGGCAAACTGAGACCATCTTGTTGAACCATAATGTAACATATGTTGAGGGCAGAGGCTCATCTGGAGTAAATTATCCTAGCTCTGTTCAATTCAATGGAGTTCCAGTAATTGAGATCAGCTGAAGACCATACCTTTGTTTTATTTATGGTGGTTGAAAGCAGTTCCTTATACGGTATGGATGCACAAGGGTTGGGAGTTTTCTCTGCTTGCTTGCCACCTTTGTTGGGGGTGAGGAAGGGTGGGCGTGGGCAGAAACATTGAAATGGCTGGATGTGTTTTCAGGCTGCCTTCACCTGGAAAGCTTTATGGA
Organism: Jacana jacana; assembly: GCA_013400555.1. Taxonomy (NCBI): domain Eukaryota; kingdom Metazoa; phylum Chordata; class Aves; order Charadriiformes; family Jacanidae; genus Jacana; species Jacana jacana. The sequence goes on from VZTM01008704.1 coordinate 107,518, forward strand.
AGACCGAGCACAGCAGCTCTTTCATGCCAAGGAACATTTATTTCTCTAAAGGTGAGATGCTAAGGAGGCTGAGTTCTGGCATGAAGGAGCAATGAAGGGAGAAATCACTAGTACATCACATAGTAGGGTAAAACAAACCTAACTTGTCCAAGATGCAGCTTCTGTTAAGAAGGCAAAGGGGGACCAGAAGCTTCCCCACCCTGTAAAAAGGGGTGCTCCCTTACTCTGCTGGGCAACCAACTTCAGCTCCAAAGCTATGTGTCTGGCAATGGCAACAGGAGGTCATATATGGGATTTGACTCTCTTGGGCTAGTGTTTGCCCAGAATGAAAGAGGACATGAGGAAAACCCTTCCCACAGAGTCTGAAGCCTGGTGATGGTTGCCAACACAGCCAAAGGCAAATCACAGAAGTGTCACGACTGAGGTCGTATAGGTGATTAGTTGCAGAGAGCCTAGGTATCCTGATGTTTATCATATCAGAGGAAACAGAATATTAGAGTAAAAAGAAATGAGAGCCCTGTTACACTGTCACTCATGTTCACATGATTCAACAGCATTTACTTTTATCTTTCAGCAGGACACCTGGTGTCCTGGTCTGAAGAGAGGTCTGTTAACCTCTGGATGGGTGACTTTGATTTGTGCTAGGCTCTAGTGGCTACTGAAAGAAAACAACACCAGAAAAAGAGAACTGTAGAGACTTGAGCTTTGAAATTTAATTGTACCAACATGGCAAGCTACATGTGAAACAAAAGAGAAATAGCTTAAGTGTTGGGAGTTTTGGAGCTCTTGCTCATTTAGTAAAGGTGTGATGGGAGCGCCAACTGGAAAATGTATCAGTGGCAGTCAATAAGAAATAGCTCTTTTTGAGGCATTATAACTACTTACTAGTGTTAAAAATCTGGGGCCAATTAAGTTTGTGTGAAACTTTTGTTCTGAACTCCAAAGCATGTGAAACATGCTGGGTTTTGTTTGCTGCAGAGATTTGGCTGCATGACAGCACCCAAACACACATCCCTGACTGCCATCTTCTTTGCATGGCTGTGGCAGCCCAGGGTGAAACCATTTAATGCCAAGTGGCTCAATGTGCTGCTACCATGTTAGGTGGGATATCCAAACCACAGCAGATGGAACTGTGCAGTGGTGCAAGGATGCCTCAAAAGCCTGATTTTCCTGTGCAGTTCACTGTTACCTGGGAAGACGTTTGTGCAGGACAGCAGTGGTAGATGCCACCTGCTGAATCTGCTGGGGCAATCTAGGCAGTTCCTCTACCTCCAGGAAGGCTGAAATCCTTCATCCCAGAAAGGGATGACTGTGAGGTGTTGGCATGTGTGCTGCATTTTGTGTATCTCACGTTACCCCTGTAGCAAGAAGGGAGGGGTCTTGAGGCTGATCACACCTTAACTGCCTGGAGGAAGATTCACCAGGGGATGCCCGCCAGCACCAGAGGATGGTGGTTGTGACAGCAGTATTGGGTGGACTAATGAGTTGCTTTTACATGGATTACCTTGCTGCTCCCACCAGGGAAGCCAAGGAGCCATGGATTTCCCTGGCCGTGTGTTCTGCTCCCCTGCTGCCAACACCTGAAATGGCTGGGAACAGCCAGACTGGTGATGCAAGCATGGCTGTGCCCTCCATTAAGGCCCTGAAATCTTGCTGCCACTCCCTATGGTGACCCCAGTGGTTTTTGCCAGTGTCCAGAAAAGATGGGAATTGTTTCAGGATGTGGTTGTCAGGGCAGGCATTCATAAATCCAGGTGGCTACACTTGGCAGGCTAGAATCCCCAGCTGCCTCCCATGGTTTCTCCTGGCTGAAGAGCATTTCAGCCTGCTCCCCGTGCAGGATGAGTTGATGCTGTGGTTGCCTCTCCTTTCTAGGCAAATCAACAAAAAAAAAAAAAAAAGAAGGAAGGAAGAAATTGACTCCCATCCAGATGATTTATACTTCAGACATGTAAAAGTGACTCATGAGATGCTCTTCTGGTGCTGGGGAGCAGACTAACATGCAGCAGGTCCGGGTGACACCCCAGGTCTACCACTTACTCCCAGGCGTGTAAAATTATTTTCCCAGTGAAACTGGAGGGACTTTAAGTGGATAATCTGGCTCTGAGCCTTTGCTCTTCCTCCTGCACAGCTCCATATATAAAGTGGGGATAATATGTCCCTATGTAATAAAGGGTTTATAAGATCAAAGTCCATTTGGTCTGAGGGGTTCTGAAATACTGTGTTGTTAAATATTAATGATTATAGAAGCATCTACATGGAGGGCTGCTTGTGAAGCTGGAACATAAGCCCCTAGTATTTTCTCCTGATAGTCTGCTTTTCTGGCTGATTTCAGTATATCACTCAACTTGACCTAGAACATATAACTGTAAAACTGTAAGCACTTGCAAAACCAGAAAGTTCAAGCAGGTGCAGCGCCTTACAAATGCTCTTAAACTTCCCTCCTTTGCCTCCTTTCCTCCTCCTCCCCAATTCCTTGAAATAAACCACATGATTGCATAAGCAATAAACAAATCTGAAGTTTGTGCCCAACAATTGTCACAACTTCTGTAAACTGGATTCTTGTTACGCTGGGTCCTACAGATTGTGGAAGGGGAAATTCCAAAGTAAATCAAAGATAGTAATTTTGTTCTCTGGCTAACATTTAACAGAGCTCCACAGCAGAAATAATCTCAGGAACTATATCTGTCCCTCATCAAGGTTTATAACTGATTTCCCTCTGCAAGATGAGAGGGAGGCCACTCATAATTTCAGGAAGCAGGCACAGAGCCTTATATTTTCTTATTAGAAGGTTCCCTGAGTATGCCAGGAAAAGAGATTGCTCCAGTATTTGCAATCCGCCCAGAATGCATAGTTTCCTGGTCCCTTGGCAGAGGTTTCCAGCAGGGCTCTGAGCCCCTACATTGCAGTGGGCAGGTAGCAGAGGCCATTTGGACAGCATGCAAGGAACAGGGTCTGGAAAGCACTCAGCTGCTAGACCCTTTTATTCCCGGCTGGTTAGTCACATCATCTCACTCTTCCCTTTAAGTAGGAGAAACTTTTGAAAAGCTGTTGGGGACGTGTACCCTGGCTTTGCCCATGGGCATAGGCTCCCAAAAGAGCTCAGCTTCCAGCAGGTGAAATGGCAGTTCCTGGGACCACTGCCATGTCCTCTGTTTTGCCCCAGCACGGGGTGGCACTGAAGGAGAAGTATCTCCTGTGTCCTTTCTTCTCTCTTTTCAGGCCCTCTTGAGAATTCTAATCAAAGGAGAGGGGACAGACGGTGATATTAGCTGAGAGGTGAGGAGGTTCTCCTCCAAAATACAAGACCATCTTCTGCTTCTCCTCATCTGCTCTGTCCTAGACCCTGATGGGCAAAGGAAAGCTGAAGGTGGCACTCCTCTGCATGTCAGACCAGTCTCAAAGGAGGGCTGGCATCACTGTCCTTGCAATGACAGCCTTCTCTGTTGCTGCAGTTGTGGCAGACACTATCCGTATTACTCTTTGGAAAGTTTAGAGGTGAGATATAGTGTGAAAGTAAGCTTAACAAATAGGAAAAAAGTCACCCTCAAGTATTTCTGACAATTGTGACTCCCAAAAGAACCAAATATAAAAGAGACTGCCATTTATTTTTGAGCCTTGAGGGCTGGCTGCTCTTTTAATTTAATTACTTGTAACCAGCAAACAAGATGTGCATTGTACTCAGCCACACTTGTGATTTGGAGAAAAGAGCCTAATGAGACTGTAAGGGAACGTGGTGCTGTCCCAGCCTCTCCTTCTCAGGGGCTGAGTGTACTTTCCTGATCCTATCCCCTACAAAACCCTCGGACAAGGCTGTGTCATACTGCTTACACCTGAAGCTGAGCAAGCCCCACAGAGATCGGCCTGCTGAGGGTTTCACACTTTCTCTGGTTGCTCCTGCCCCTGCCACAAGCACAAGAAAAATCAGGGATAATCACTGGCTTTTTGAAAAATACCTGCTGTGCTAAAAACAGTGTATTAAAATGGATGAACAACCTCTCCAGTTCTCACTTTTTTTTTTTTTTTTCTTTCCTTTTTTTCCTCTTCTGGGCCTCCTCAGGATCTAACTGTTTTGCCACTGCTGCCAGGCATATATTTGCAGTTGCATCATGTGCAGCACATTACTCCGGTGCGCGTGTGCGCCCGCGGCCAGGGCTGGGGCCGGTGGTGCTCAGAGGCTGACCAGGCTCGCTCTGCCTGTGCTGGGATTCCACAGCTGGCCTTAAATATCCCTGTTATTTTTATCCTCCTACGTAATGCTGCGAGAGGCCGTCCCACCGGTGGCAGGGCAACAGCTACACAATGTTTCCCTTTAGTCGGGAAGGGAAATGGAAAGAGGCCAGGCTTCCTGATCACATGGTGCCTGAAGTCAATGAAGAAAATTAGGGAAAAAACCCCCTCCACCCTCCCACTTTTTTTTTTTTTTTTAATTTTTTTTTTTCTTCTTTTGTAACAAGCTGGTCCAACTTAACCCTTGGCACAGAAAACGTCTGAGAGCAGCCTGTTGGGACACAAGCCAGGAAAGCATCAGGGGAAAGAAAAAAAAGCACAAAACCAGAACATAAACACAAGATCGCTGCAGTAATTGGTGGCTCTGAAAAACACTAAGGAAATGTGAGGCTTGTATGAAACATCAGCAGACAAGAAGCAGGGTGATGTCAGACGGCCTTCCAGGATTAGAAACCCTTAAAAGCTCCCGAGTGCAGAGCAGCCTGCGAAAAACGTTGCAGCTCTTCGGCTCGGAAGCAGCCGAGAAGGATGAGCTTTCTTTTTTAAAAAAGTAACTTAACGACCCCACGTTGTCCTGTGGGAGAGGGAAAAGAAAGCAGGGTGGAGAAACACAAACACTGTCCTTTAATTATATGATAGAATAACTTTTTGTTTTCCTCAAGAAATCTTTTAAACAGTTGAAACACCCCCAAAACTGAAAGCATACACAGGCTGTACAGACTAGGGCAGCAGATCTTTGGCTGGAGTATGTCTGCGTTGCTCCTCCGGCTTGAGAGGTTTCTGACAGCTCTGCAATCAGTTTTGTGCATTCCCCAAACTTCTGCACGTTTGTGTGAAAAGCTCACAGAGAGATGGAGCATATAAATGCTTCCCTATTTATTAGACAGTTTTCTCTAGTAAGAATAGAGGAAGCCATGGCCACTCTTCCAAGTGAAAACCTCTTGAAGCTTAAATGCTACATTTTCTGCACTCTGTGCATGCGGTGTGCAGGTCAGTGGGGTGCTAGGAAGGTTTGTTAATTTTCCCCCTGTCCCCACACCAGATTTCCAGAGAAATGAGGAAAGAAATTCAAGATGAAATTTTATTTTGTGAGATTAACATGTGACTAATATGACTCCTCTTGCTTCCTTGGGACAAACTAGTTTCAGGGAAAGGTATGGTAAATAACAGGTACTTTCACTTGCTTAGGAAAAGTTTGCTTTGCTAGGAAAAGTGCAAGTCCCTGCTCTCCGTCTTTCATCTAACAACAGTGTATGGAGAGGCCTGGATGCATCTCACTTCAGAACCTCTGCAGGGATAAAGCACTTCGCAACCAGGGAAGCACTGATCTTGGAAGGCAGTGCGCATGCAACGTTGCTGCCTCAGTGTTTGCAGACTTCTTTGTAGGCCATTTCCAGTCCCAAATAACACTTTTCTACCAAGGAGCCTCAGCAGAATACTCTGCTCCTATCTCTTTCTAATGCAGTATGCAAACAGGCGAGCGTCTACATCCCAGCACAGTCCCCCAAGGATTAGGCTGCAGTTCATTTAGGATGCCTTCTCCTGCGTTGCTTCCTTGCTTATCTCCCCTACCTGGCACAGCTTTCAGGCAGCGAGTTCACGGAGCAGGAGCAGCATGGGGCTCTGCAGGGGCACGCTGGGGGATTGCAGCACTCAGAGAGTCCCTACTGGGGCTCCCATTGGCCCATCCAGTGGCAGTTGGGAGCACCTCTGGCAGGCTGAATGGGTGGCACTGCTGTTTGTCTGCTGGCAGGGGTAGGTCAAGGCTGAGCACGGGTTTGTGTGTGTTTTCAGGAGGGAGACTGAAAGGCATGGGTCTGAAAATTATCCCTGGCACAGCCTCTGGGCACAAAGTGGTCTCTGCCACATTCGCCTCAGGCAAGGAGGAAAAGATAATGCTTCACTTCTAATTTTTGAAAAGACGGAATGTTTTTCCTTAGCAATCTCTCAGCCATGGTTGGAAACCACATACCATAATGGTTTAAAAACATGTGGGAACCTGGGACAAGCAAGATGAATTTGCTACTAATAACAACAACAATCAAAAGGTCTCCCCACTGCATGTTTTTTACCCCTCTCCCAAATAAATAGGTGGCCCTGTGCCAAGGTGTCTGATGAGAGTACTTCACAGAGCCAACATGATTCACAGCTAGTGTTTTCCCAGAGACATTGCCTTAATTGGTGCAAATGATTCGCTTAATTCTATGCTAGGGTTTTTTTTTTCAGAATTAAAGGGAAAAAGAAAAGAGAGGCAGATAGACTAAGAAGAAGAAAGGAAGCCAAATAAAGAAGGAAAGAAAGAAGGAAAATAAGAGCAAAGAAAGCTAAAAGAAAAAAGAAACAGAAAAAGGGAAAAAATAGAAGAGAAATAAATAGTAAAAAAGAAAGAAGAAGGGAAGGGAAAGAAGAAAGCAGAAAAAGAAAATCCACGTGAAAACTAAGCATGACGGAAGAAAAGCAGAGCTCTTAGCATGCAAATATGCAAATGTGAAAATATCGAGGGGTTCAACACAAACAAGCTCATTACTCCAAATTAAGTCAATACAACTATAATAGAAAAAAAAAAAAAAAAAAAAAAATCTGAGAGAAGGGAATTGTAGTTGCAATAATG
>VZTM01008704.1:118468-153861 GCA_013400555.1 Jacana jacana
ATTCTGTTTCCTGTTCTGGGGGATATGGATTCTTACCAAGTCTGAGTGAGCCAGCCTTGCTTATGCCTTTGAGGAGATACCTTGCTGCAATATAACTCATAAGGTAGCTGGATATTAATCATGAGGGCTGGATGCTATAACATCATTTTCTAACCATCATCATGGCACAAGGCTTCTGGCTATCTTGGTGTCCCTAAGTCCTAGAGATGCATGAGTCCTGCAGGTGCTCTGCAACACAGAGCATGAAAGACGGTCCCGTGCAACTGAAGTTCTTGCCCTCCTGAATGACTGGATCATTCTGATAGCCAACTCCAGGATAGAAGATGGGAGGAGACCAGTTGACAATGATGAGCAAGAGTCAGAGCTAGATACAGGAGGACACAGCTTTCATTTTTGGTGACTTGTTCAGGGTGAAGCAAAGTGGTTAAAGCTCCTGCCAAGGTATGGATAGGAATCTGGCTCTGGCTGTATTTTGAATGCTGTCAGGTTGGAACCTGTTAAAAAGGACTGCTGTAATCTATCCAGACAAGTGGTCAGAAAAGGGAGGTAAGGCTGGAAGGGTTTTACAGAGGCTGAGACATGAAGGCAGAGTCAGCTTTATACCACTACTGCAGTTGTTTTTCTGTTCTTGATGTCCTCCACTGATGGAAATTCTCTGATGATTTGTTCTGCTATGTGAGTAGCCTTACCATCAGAAAGATCCTTCAGCACACCTTCTTCACTACAATTTAAACCATAAATTCTTATACAACCTGCCACGGATGTGGGGAACATGTTATTAACTATGTCTCTTAATGCTTTCAGGAATCCTCGCTGTCCTGCTGTCTGGATTGAGCACTCAATGGCAATGTCCACACTACAGGAGGGATATACATTTTGCCCCCTTTTGTGTACCCTGGTTTCCTCATGGTTTTCTCTCAGGAAAGAAACCTGAGGAAAGGGTGTGGATGGAGAGTGTTCCAATAGATCCCTTATCATGGGTAATCAAGTGGACCAGACCTAAAGGTGTACCATGCTACAGGAACTGGAATGTCCTAATCATAGCAGTGAGATGATTTCCTAGGCTGCATTGATGAAAGCAAAGGGAAAAATAGCAGGGCTTGTGCCCGGGCACAAGAGCTCAGTTACTTATGCTGCCCCAAGCTGATGAGCTCTTAACCATTTCTGGCTTGACACAGGATTTGGCCTAGGCTGGGGACCTTATCCATCAGGAAGCTTGTATTTGAAGGGAAGTCAGTAATGTGTATGTGATTAAAGGATGCCATTTATCCTCAGGGCTGGAGAGCAGATCCGGTCATTTCCACTGTATTCACGTACCCTTAGATTTTGGCAGCCACTGCCTTTATAACTATATTCGGTATTGATAGAACTCTCTGTGCTTGGGACAGTACCACGAACATGGTGTTACCGCATGACCTCTTACTTCTCCATTGTACTTTCAGACTGCAATGCTGATTTGGAAACTGGACTTCTTACAGCAACTGCTGCCACGCAGCAACATGTGAAGGCATGGCCTTCACCTGCAGAGGGCTGAGCCAAATCCGTGGGCCAAATTCACTGTGTAGAGCTGACATGGTAGAAACAAGAACATGGTTAGGACCCACATCTAGAAACTGACAGGTCTGTTTGTGAAACTGAGAAATGAGCTTCCCCAATGCCAGCATACAGCTTTTCTAGGGTCACCAGCGAACCAGAGAGAGTGACCTGCTCAGAACTACATGCTTCTTCAAACGTGTATTTGGTTTAAAACAAAATAATAAATTGCCTTTTTCTAAGCAGGGCCATTTAATAAGTATGTTTGGGTCATGCAGAATATGGCCTTGAGAAACCACCAGGGCTATAATCTTAGTAAACAGTTGGCATTTGTGCTTTGCAGCCACAGATGAAAACACTGTGCTGTTGCCAGTCTTGAAATGCTGGGGAGGCTGTCTTACAAATGACACGGAAATACAATATAAATATGAAGTTTTATTTGCTTGTCTGGTTCTGGAGTCCTGGGCCATGTTTTCAGGCTTTTCTCTGCAACTTTGAGAGCAAAAGAATTATTTCATATTGAAAAAAAAATTAAAACCTTTGATACTGTTTTGTAACTGCTAGCTGACAGGAACTGGAGCTTTAAACAAAACATCAGATATTATGAAGCTTGTGATAAAAAGCTGTATGAGCCGGCAGCTCCACACTGGAGCTCCACTTCCAGCACTGATTATTCCCTGCGGCAAGGAGCAGATTTCACAATGCCAAAGAAAGAAGAAGCTGGTCAATGGCCAGAGGACGGCCTGTAAACATTGCTAACGAGCAAACCCCTCTCAGCTAAAGTGAGTATTTCAGACACAGAATGTCTCAGGACCAACACAGAGAAAACCATTGCAGCGGTTCCTCCCAAAGACAGCAGGTGGTTAAAGGTGAGGTTTGTGGTGGTCATGGATTCCACCTTGAGACAACTTCTGCCTGAGTTGTCTTGGCCTCAACCAAATGGCCAACCTGATGAACCAAACCAAATCACTAGTGCTGCTTCAAGCCCTCAGTGATTGGCTATCTACTAGTATGACCTTGGCGGTTATCCTCTCCTCTCACAGAAGTACCTTCTCATCCACCTTTTCCTTCACACACACCTACAGCACTCAACTATCTGTTTCTCAGCAGGCATCTGACTGCAGCACACTTACTGCAGCCCTGAGCCAGGCCCCATGGCAGAGGGTCCCAGCATGTCTGGAAGGTCACCACAGTGTTGCAGAGAGGACTGGGGAAGGAATAAGGGGAGGAGGGAGAAAGGTGCACTCAGTTCTTCAGGTCCTGCTTTGGTATTTGCCTGTCAAAAATACATCTTTGTTGTAGGAGAAAGGAAAAAGAGTGCTGGAACAGAACAGCTTGCAGGTAGCTAAGCAATTCTCTACCCTTCTTGGTCATCCCTCATCCCCCTTGAGAAAGGTGATGGCAGAGCAAGAAAGCCTGCTGAGTTGCAGGCACCAGTGTCCCCTTCTTACTCCTGAGGGTTAGGAGCAGGTCTGCTCCCTAGGTAAACAGCAGAATAAATCCTGAGCAACCTCTGCCATTCAGAAGGGATAACCCCAGTGCTGAGGAGGAAAGAAAAAAATAATTGACAAAAAAGGACTTTTCACTTTGGGCAATGGAAATGAAACTTGTGACTTGGTTTCTGAGAGGCCCATCTGCCGGAACAGCTGTGAATCTTGCACAACCCGCTACTGTTAGCAGATAACTGACTCACCACAGCTAGACAGCATGTGGGACAGACCTAGCCCTTTCCTCCAGGAGCTAGATATGGTCTTCAGGCAATCAAGCCTTTTATATTTTCTCATTTGCTGGCTGTCTTCAGCAGACAGATCTGCAAGTGGCTGCAGCCAGCCAGACGCAACTGGTAACTGCAGAACAAGGCAGCAGCTACAGCAGCTTGTTATAATGGGAAGAAGCAGTTACTAGTCAGTTCTAGCAAAGTATAAGCAAATCCTGCTAAACTATTATGAGAGGCTGCTCATGATGTGATAAGGAAATATCCGTGGCCATTGTATTTTAATAAAGATTTTGTGAGCAATTGTTGAAAGTTCCAGAGATTCCTCCTTGAGTTATAAAAGGAAAAGGCTTCTGCAATACGTATGTGCTATATGTGTACACCTGTGTAAATATACCCACAGTTTCTGCTTTCCCTTGACTCTCTTCTTCCCCAGTGTTGAGCTGCATTGCCTTGATCAATGAGTGCAATCCTCTCTGAGTCCTCTGCCCTTGTACCTGACTCTGAGCACATGTGGCACAGGAATGCCATCTTTCTCAGCCCTTGACTGCTGCAGATGAGCTGCCTCAGCTGGACAGATTGTACTCACCCTGTTTATTTTGCAACTGGATGGATTAACCACATCATCTCAGGACTTCCCAAGAACAAGGTGAATTGAGCAACAGTCTAATGTATGCTCATTTCTCACTCTTTCTCCATGCTGTGAACTGCACTTTCCCAGTCTGGAGAAGCTGCCTCCCGTTTCCAAAAGTGGAGGACTGGCTCAAGCAGTATTTACAAAACCAGCATGCTTGTGTTTTTAGCACTGAAGTTCTGGGTGAAACCTAGTGCCACAGGAATAACTGGAGGCAATGAAGCGTTGGATGTTCGGCTGTGGAGAAGAGTTAGGCTCACATATAGTAAAGGCACATCACTATGTGATTTCTTTTCATAAAGGCTCCATCCCCTGGGACAGCAGCAGGCAGGATTTGTTCATCTGTGTACTTTGTCAGTCAAGTTTTACCCATCACCAGAAAGGCCTTAGTATCACAACAGAATTTTTCTGACCTCTTAAACATTTCCACCAAGAGCTGTAAGGAGCAGAAACACTTGGCACACCTCTGTTCCCTTGAGTCTTGAAGGCTGGTATAAGACACAGTGAAAGCTCCAGTCTTAAGGCCAAGATTAATTTTCTCTAGACTCTGGAGCATCAAGTTGTCTTCAGTGACTGCTCAGAAGAGGCAGACAGTTTTTATATAGGCATTGGTTAGGGTAGTCCTTGTCAGATGTCCTAATTTGTTTAGAAGAAGAAGATTCTTGGCATGTGGCTGGTCCCTTGCATTTCAAAAGAGGCTGAACATTTCTGGCAGTGTGAATATTAGCATTCTTCCTGTCTGGACAATGAGAATCAGGGAATGGATCAGGTGTCTCCACTTCCCAGAGACTAATACTGGTGGAGCATCGGCACTGCTACCCAGGATAGTAAGAGCTAGCAACCTCATGGGGTGGCTGGGCAACCCTTGCCATTCAGAGATAAGGATGCAGCCTGTCTGCAGGCTTGGGCACATACTGCGGTGTTTGGTACATATCCACGTTTTTCTTTGCTGCAACAGAAACAAGAAAATAAAAAAGGAAGAAGGAAAAAAAAATTAAAATCAGGTTATAGTTCCCATTAAGTTTGCAAGCTTATCTTATTATTTCTTATTTAAGCCAGCCCAAATTTGGGATACTTTTGTCTTTTTTTCATAGCAGGTAGCACATTGAGTTTAGCTCCTGATAAAGTTCCAACTTGAGTAATTTAATTCTGTTGCTCAAAATTCCTTTTGCAGTTTCAATTAGATGCAATCATTTAATTTTCACTTCCCTTTCTGAGCTGTTGAGTAATATTGGTGTGCATTGTTCAAACAGTTGCTCTTCATCATCACAGAGATGCTTGCCTTGTCCTGGTGGATGATGCAATGTAATCCTTGTGCATGGCTTGCATATCATTTTGCTGAATCCATGAAGTGTTTTGAGAAGGCTGAATAGCTTTTTGACAGCAATTCTGTATAAATCATTATCAACAGGGTGGTACTTTATAGTCCTCAAAGTCAGTATTTGTTCAAAAAAACTAAAGTGAGAACTGAATTTAGATCTCAGTCTGTACGAAAATCCCACTAGCCTACATTACTGGAAAACATATTCATAGAGGCATATTCATTTGGTTTGGAGATAAAACTGTGTTGCATTCTCGCCCACTGCAAAATTATTCTAACTATTAATACTCCAAATATTAATATTCTAATTTTTCTAAGATTATTAATAAGTTCTAAGTACTCTCAATATAAATTTAAGATGGTTGATCTTAAGCTGGTTCTTTGCTTTGTAGGTTACAACAGTTCCTCATTTCATACCTTGAAGTTTTTCTCTGTTCTGAGGAGGGGGCTAAGTCTATGAATGTGAGTGAAGAAAAGATTTAGTTTGTCCTGTGGCAGTGTGAAAGATAAGACTCTTCCTAAAAGAAAGCAGGTCTTTAAATTCAGGTATTAGTAACTATGGACCTCATGAAGGGCAGTAGAAGTGGCAGATAATATAAAAGAACTGAAAATTAGACCATTAATGACTCCTAAGACTCTTGCTTTACTGGACCTGTGTCATAAGGTTTATTCTTACTTTCCCCAATGTGATAATTATCTCCTGGAATGACTATCACCAAATCCTTGTGGCTAATTGGCAGGCACTTAGTTAGATTTCAGACTGATTTGGGGAATTTTACCTTCTTTTATTCTGATTAAACATCTTCATTTTCAAAGTCGCTTGAGAGAATTAGTGGTAAATTTCCTAGATGTGCAACTACACCAGTTTGTTTATAGTTTTCTTCAGCCACTGATCTTTGATGATTTACTTTGTAAACAACTCTCTGTGGGCTTCTGTGCTTTCAGTGACATGGCACCAAGACTGGCAAGACTTGCTTCGTTTGACGACTTAAAGGTGTAACAAGAAAAAGTTCTCTGTCGGTGTGTCCTCAATGTCAAAACTGCATTTTGCCCATTCAGTGCAGCCACACTTCATACTGTAGTCTCTTTTAAGGATGGTCTTATAAGGACCAATATACGACCAATAGATGTCATTAGCACATTAGAGACAGGTTTTATAAGTACAGGAACAATACAGACTTCTTACAGTCCATGCAAATAACTATTATTCTCTCCTTTTAACATCCTATAATTACTGAACTATTGAAACATCCATGAGCTCCCTTGCAACCTGCAATGCACCAAATGACCAGTTTAGCTGGAAGTCTGATTCGGTCTGGATATCTGGGACCAGGGTCTGCAAATGTCATCTTTAAACAGGAATTTAGCTGTCCATTCAAATGGCTGCTCATTTTTTCTTGTTTTCTCATCTCTGACCAGGGCACTGGAGCTACACTGAGTGCATGTTTCTGTGACAGGCTCCAGCAGTAGCCTCAGCCTGAATTGTGAACTTGACTGGTTTTGTAACAATAAGGTAAAGATACCTCTGAATTATTTCTGGACACTGCCTTTGCCCTGACCTTTCTGATGGCGTCTCAATTCTAGAAAGGTGCTGAAGGGTGTTTGACTGTTTCCTGCAGCAGTATCCTGAAGACACATCCTTCACCACATGAAACCAAGAGGCGGAAAATTATCTTACTCTGTGGAATGATATGTTATCCTGATGAAAGCAGACTATAGCTCTTCACTGTGCACGCAGCTGTACCAACACACCTCTACTCTACTGCCTGTTGGGGATAAGGGGTTTGCCCAAGACACTGTAATGCGCCGTTGGCAACGCAAGGATCAGACCAGAGCTCCTAGCACCTAAACTGACAGCTCTCCCTTCTTCTGCCCTAGCTGTTCAAAAGCACACCTGCAGTTCTTAAACTTAGATTCTCCTTTGAGTTTATTGCTGGGCCGAGGTCTGAAAAGGGAAGAACTAAATACATAATACAAGGTAAATAACCCGGAGGTAAATAATGTTACATAAAAATAGAAAGCCTGTACTTCCTGACATTTACCATTGGTAACTATTACAAAACATGAAAATAGTCTGACAAAGGGGTGAGTTCTCTGGATATGAATGGAGAACAAACAAGAGATGGAAGGGAAGAGATGCAAATAGATTGATGAGACAATGCTCTTACATGAGAAACCTCTTGTGAGTGCTCCAGTCTACCAAAGAACTAAAGCTTCTGTGAAGAGTGCAGCTACTCAGCAGCTCTGGAAGAGGCAGGGAATGAGACAGGGATGGACAGACAAGAAAGGGAAAGGCATTTTTATGTGGGTGAGGAGCCACTGGAGACCATTTCTCAACTCTATTTATCAGGGTTCTTCCAAACCCAGTAGAGGAGCCAGGTTTTGCTTTATCCATGATGCAAGTTTGGCAGAGTTTTTCCTCTTCCCTTTTCCTCTTGTCATGTGCTGGGATAACAGTGTAACAGACTGCCTTCAGGAACTACTAAGCATTAAACCTTTCCCTTCTGTCCTACCCTTTGTGAGGGCCCTGGCTCTGCCATTCTCCGAAGGCTTGGATGACTATGAGGACACATTTAGCTGGTATGGCAGCACTAATGGGAGGCAGGGAAAGCTCTGAAGTGGCATGTGGTCAAGCACCCCATTGCTGCTCTTTTGTTTCTTGCCATTTTCTTCTTGGCCTGGACTCTAATTTGATCTGTCAGCACAAATCCTGCCATCAGCAGCAAAGCTGCACTGAGGTAGGAGTCTGCCCCAGGCCTGTAAAGGCATTGAGGGCTTGAGGTTTCAGTGTGTAAATCTCACAAAGAACTAGCTATCTCTGCAGAGATCTCCCAGCATAGTTCATGTTAGGCTCCAGGACCTGGAATTAAGTCTGATTTTTGTTCTCAGCCCTCCGCCACCCATCCTACTGCCTCTGGAGAGACCAAGCCTATGGATGAGCAATGAAGTTTTTCCCCTTTTCTCATGTTCAGTGATTTACCTTCTGACCTGATAAAAATGGGAAGTAGAAGGTCATGAGTTATTGAAAGGAACTGGCCATGCAACAGTGGGGAGCCACAGCCATGTCATGAACCCTCTCCTGCAGCTATGTTTTTCATCTTCTGACTGTGATCCTCTTACCACCACAACTCTTGGCCACTGAGCTGTGCTGTGAGATTTTCTGCTGAGAGTCCTTCCCTATGGAAGTTAATAGAAAGTATATAGAAAAGATCTGGGCCAAGTTTAGTACCCATTGCTGTTTGCTACTGTCATGTGCTGCTTAGAGTGCAGATTCAAATTTTGTCTCATTTCATCATGAATTATCCTTGTTTCTGCACAGCAGCAAAGCCTTGTACCAGTTTGGACAAGAACAGCGACCAGTTGTGCATGAATATTGGTATTCAGACAGACCAGTTTCTTTCAGCCTCAGACCTGGGCATATAATTAAAATCTAACACTAACGGTTTGCAGTGGTTGGGGGGCAGGAATGGGAGAAATTATTTACTGCTGTGGTGAGACAGAAGGAGGAAACTTCTAAGGTATGAAGTAGCATTTGGCAGAGTTTTGGATAAAATGTTGATAAAGCATCTCTGCAGCAAAGTGAATCAATTCATCCTGGTAAAAGGCTATTTTTTTAAAGTCTCTATAGTAGGCTGTTATCACCAGAGGATATGTCTTGCTTTCCTAGGCAGCAGGCTACAACTAATTTTATACAGCTTTCTTAACTATGACATCCTGTTGGGTATTTCCTCAGTTCACAATCTTTATTGCATATAAACATCGTCCCGTAGAGGTTATACACATGGATAACATTCCTTTCCTTATAGCTACTTTGGTGTCAAATTCTTATTGGTACCAAAGTAACAGGCTTTTGGCTGAGACCATGTGGCTGCCTATAGAAGGACACAAAGTGGAGCCCAACTTCCCTGAAACCAAGTCTCTTCTCACCTTTTACACCTTGTATCTAGTCTACGTTAGCAGCGCAAAATGATATCTGGAGTTTCCAGCTCTTTTGGCAGTATGCACCACAGCTGAGCCATGAGGTCATGCCTAGCATTGTCTTCTTTCCTATGGACAAGGACACAGATACACAGACTTTCTCTCATTTTGGGCATTGCAATAGGCCCTCAGTCTCCAAAGCAGACAGGTAAGGAGTGGGCAGTGATTGAAGGGAAATGTGGAGACTTTGACAGCCCTCTCTAGGCGTTACTGCTGCATGTGAGCTGAGGTGAATGGAGACTTTTAAAATCAAATTGTTAAGGCAAGTTCCAGGCAGTTGGCTCACAGAGTCTTTATTTTTAAGCTTTGCCTTGCTATGTCTAGTTTGCTGGTTTTGGCAAAGCTGCAGGGTAGTGCAGTAGCACTTTGTTTGTGTTTTAGAATTCAGGGGCATTGAACTAGATGATCTTTCAAGGTCCCTTCCAATCCCTGACATTCTGTGATTCTGTGAAAATNGGACGGGTGAGAAAAGACTGAATACTTGATAAGTGTTGTGCTGGTACTGCAGCAGTGTAAGGTGGCAGTTCACTCCTTGCAGGAAAATATAGTCACAGAGATGAGTTGCATCATCTCCTCTTCCTCCAAATCTGTCATTGAGGTCACAGAGTGAGAGTGCACAGTCTGGTGATTAGAAATGGATGCATTCATGCAAGGGAAGGCAGGGACAAAAGCAGATGATGCAGCGATGATTCATAAAGGATAGGAAGGATGATGCAAGGAACTACATATGAAAGCCTGTTGCTTTGTTGGAGGGACATAGGCTTAGGTGTTCCTCTCTGATCAGTGCTAACCACACACCGCTTCTGAAAAAAACAAAGCTTGGGGTTTCTCTTTGGAAGTAGATCTTAGGTAGAGCTGTCTGATGGGGACTGCTTGAGGTTTGTGTTGGTGTTGGTGGTGTGATGCACCTGATCCGCAAAACATAGACTAATGGACTCCTTAGCAAGAAGTCAGAGGAAAAAAGAGGTCTCCTTTCGTCCAGGTTTGCATGGCCCTAAAAGCCTGAATCATATTTGCATTCTTTTAGGAGACATAGACTTGTTTACTTTTCTGGCTGGGCATTTAATTCATAAACAGTCAATAAAATTGAATTTGTGGCTGGCTTTGGGGCTACCAAATATATTTTAATTAAACAAAAGGGACTACTGGATGAGAATCATGTCACTCCACAATCTGTCCTTTATGTGTCACTAGGAAGGATTAAGCAGAACTTGTTAATGCAGCTCTGAAGACAACAAAATCCAGGCTTGCTTTGCAAAAAATGATTAGGTTTTGTGTATGCTGCATGCAAAGACACCTGACAAAGTTTCAAGTAATCCAGGAGATTTCTGTAGCTAACAGAGGACAATTTCATGATGCATGCAATTGTTGAACTGATTAGGGGGAGATTCTCTGTTGAACCTGATACAATTAATAACAGACTGGAGATGGGAAGGCCAAGGGCAGCCTTAGCTGCAGGGACCATGAGGCTGTGGTGTTCAAGTTCCTGAGAGAAGTGAGCAAGACAAATAGCAGACTTCAAAAGAGCAGATTTTAGCCTGTTCAGTGACCTGCTTGGCACAGTCACATAGGAAACTCCCATTGGGGGATCAAAGCAACCCAGGAGAAGTCAACTGTTCTTCAAGGGCAACTTCTTCAGAGCACCATAATGGCCTGCTGCAATGTGCAGGCAGTTAAGCAACTTGGGCAATAGGTCAACACAGAGAATACAGAGCTCCTGTTTGAGCTCACATACAGAGAGGAAGGACTCAAAAAGTGGAAGCAGGGACAGACTACTCAGAGGATACAAAGGCATTGCTCGTGAATGTAGGAGTGGGATTGGGAAAGCCAAAGTTTGTCAGGAGTTGAAGCCACTAGGGAAAATGAATGACAACAATGTCCTTCCATAAGAACACTGGCAGCAAAAGGAAGGCTAAGAAGTCTGTGGGTTCACTGCTTAGTGGGACAGAGACCTAGTGACAAGAGGCATGGTAAGGGCACTGGTATTCAGTGCTGTTTTCACTGCTTCAGCATTCAATGGCACTGGTTCCTTGGTTCCTTGGTTCCTTCTAACCAGGTCTAGTTAGACCCACTTTCAGTAGAGAGTAGGACAGAATAACCTCTGGAGGTCCTTTCCAACCTAAATTAGCCTGTGATTCTGTGACAAGACACTCAGAATCAGTGTCGTTTCTGGCTCTCGCTTTTTCTATATAGTTGCATGTGTTACTGGGGAAGCAAAAAGGGTGCTCATGGTACTCAGCTTTGGGGTTAGGTTTTCTACTTCAACTTTTTACCTGGGCCTGGGGAAAGGATGAGATGATGGGTTAAGGCCTTTTTCTTAGGAAAGGGGAAAGGTGGGGGTGTGGGAAGTGAGCTTTGAAACCAAATTGTAACCTCCATCACTAGTTTCACAAATATATGATGCTTGGGATGAAGGCAGCACCCAAACTCACCTTTCCCAAACTCCAGGCCTTGGTCTTAGCTTTTCAATTCACTTTTTTTCTGATCTTTTACCTTTTTCCTGGCTGTAAAAGTATGTGCCATAAGGCAATGTATGCATACACTTAAGTTGCTTAGTATGTGTCATTTTGAAATTCAGAGTTATAAAAGTCCTAGCTAGCATAGCATCAGAAAGTTTGCTTTATCAATGTAGAAGCCAAGTCATTTTCAGCTTGAGCCAGATGTATCAGAGGGACCACAGCTAGAGTTTATAACTCTGATTTTCTTTTATCACTAAAAGTGTATTAGTACATTGCATAGTATTGTTTATGTTGAGAAATAATTTCAGTGTACTCAGTGTGTGTTGATGTTTAATTCCCTCTTGTTTCTGCTTAACATTATTAATTCTGTCCCAGTTGCCATCAAACACATATTTATTTACTCAGGAGTACCCAAATATTTCCAAGGTGGAGTGAGAAACAGACAGTTTCACAGCTGATATGTGTTTCCCTCTTGGAATGACATCACCGCAGATATTTTGCTCTTTATGCCATTTTTATGGAAAGAAAAAGCAATTGCCCTTTATGTTAAGGTGGAGAGTTTTAAAGTGGTTGAAATCAAAGTGAATGAATATTGTAATGCAAGAAGTAAATCTCTGAATGTAAAATTTGGGATTTATAAAATAACACATCAAGTTACATTTTAATATGCCTACAGCAATTGCAAGAACTTCAGCAGAATACCAGAAGAAAGAATTTTCATTCTTTGTCTTTTTAACACGTGGGGAGGTATTTGTGCTAAGGGTCAGTTCCAAGAAGTTCCTTAATAACTGAACTTAATCCTAAATATACTCATATACAAAAAGTGAAAAAGGTTCAATCTCTACTAAAAAATAAGAAATTAATTTCCTGCACTCTTGTTCTAAAGTTCATGCAGACTTACACAAAAAGAATACAAAATAAGTACAACAAAATGTTACCATACAGAACAGCAACAAGTGGTGCTATTTCATGTAATCATGTCTTTTAACCAGTTATCATAGGTTTCAGCTTACAAAAGAAATGCCACTGGTAGTGAAGCAGCAGAGATTTTTCTCCTTTATTAGAATAACTCCAAAAGTCTGCATTGCAATGAAAATAAACAAGGCATTTTGCTGTGAGCAATTGAGATGAATCCCACTAGAGGCAGAAAATTTTGGCTACACTCCGGATCCTATCCATGTTTGAAGACATACTCTATGAAGGAGTTTAGGGTTGTTTCTATGGATTAGGGGGAAAGGATCAGAAGCAAACTGTCCCATTGATCTAAGTTAACTTTTCCTCCCAAAGCCTTGCAAGCGTCTCTCAGATGCAGTTGGAAAATATTTCTTCACCTCTGCAAAAATTTTTCTTTTGTAAAAAACCCACATTTCCCCCAATTTTTGGCTTTCACACAAAATACCAGAACAATCTGAGGGAAGCATGCTGCACAAAAATGTTCATTGAATTCAATAGCCAATTTTCCCATCCAAAAATAAAAATGAAAATTTGCTCTCCGGTGAGTGCTTGAACTTGTTATATCCTTTCTTTTTCCCTTCCTGGAATCAGAATATGAGTTAGAGATTAGTAGGCAAAAGGACACAAAACAGGTTCTGCTAGTCAAACTAATAAGGATTGATTTAGAAAGAAGAAGCAGTGGTTGGAGCTTTTGAAATCAATGACAAACCAATTCTTGCCTTCCAGACAGGAGCAGGTTAACAGAAATTCAGCAACAGCTGAATGTATTAGGCATGTGGTCCATGCAGGTCCAAGAAAGCAAGGAGGAAAGAGACAGTCTGCACCTCAGAGGAAAACAAAATCATCCACATAGCTTTTTGTTGAGTGAGTAAATCAGCAAGCCAGCCAGCATTTGCCCTGCTTGTTTTCTTGGCAAGAATCCTTGTGGCAGCAACGTCATATAAACTTTTCTTTGGAGAGACTTTGAATCAGCTAATTAGAAAAAAAAGTTTAAAACAATAAGTGCAGAAGAGAAAAATGCATAGAGCACAGGATTTAGATTTTCAGTCAGACCATCTATATAATGTAATGAGAAATGGACTATCTCTGTGAGATTACTACTTAAACAATCCCCCAATGTGTTTATAAACCTATCTACAAAAATCTTCCTTTCCCATTATCGGGGATGGTGTTGGGTGCATTCCTCGAGGCACTGGTCATAATCAGTGGCCTTTACGCACATTATGTGGCTTGAAATCATAGGTCTGCTCTTATTAATTTCAAATGTCCTTCCTTGGCTTTAATTTTTACATTTCACTTGGGCCTCTCTTGTCTTGAAGTATATTAGAGATCTATTAGAGCTCTATAGCTTCTTCAAGAGGCACAGGCATATGTCGTGGTGGGGCACTGGAACAGGTCACCCAGGGATGTGGCTGAGGCCTCTTCCCTGGAGATATTCAAGGTGAGGCTTGATGAGGTCCTGAGCAGCCTGGTCTAGTTGAGGGTGTCCTTGCTGCCTGTGGGGAGGTCAGACTAGATGACCCTAGGCCTGGATCATTCTATGATTCTAGGATTTCTGATGCTTTTCTGATTTTGGATAGTGTTTATAAAGGACAACAAGCGTTGAGGACATCACTTCTGGCAACAGCTGGTGATTTCAGGTGCCTGATTGGAGGCACGTAAAAAGGCCAGATACTCACGCACTAAAGCAAACAGTCCTTGAAAAATCACCAGTTGATTGCAAAACCTAAAAAAAACACCATAGGAAGCATTACAGTAATAGTATGTGACTGCCTTCACAAGCCAGCTCATGGTCATAAGTAGTGGGAACCTCTGAAGGAAAACCATGGTCAAAGAAATTTGAAGAGATGGTAGAAATCGGCATAGAATATAGCTAGCAGCACAATGTCTAAGCCATTTTTCCATGCTCTAGGCAAGCTTCTGAGCACTGTCTTTATTGTCCAGTGTGATTCCACTTCTGTTTGGAAGAAAGAATGGGATAATCTGCCTTTAGACATGCCATTTTGTCAGCTTCTACATCCTTTTGCCGTTGCAATAACTCTGGGTTAGGTATGTGAGTGAAGTTGTAAAGCATATCAGTGGCTTTTCAGTGGTATTGTTTAGGTTATTAATCTACCTTGCTATTGGGGCTCTTCATCAGGTAATGCTGAACATGGTAGTGGCTCTCCTGGCTGTCTGTCTTTCCTTTGCCTTTAGGTTTCCTTAAAGGTGAGTCTGGGAAGGCAAGGGTGCTGGCACGCACTCTTTGAACATTGCCAATCTCCACCCAGGTTTTGCAATCTCCTTTCTGGATTTTCCACAAAATGACAATTCTTTCATCAAAACTGCATTTTAATGCTGGAAAGCATTTTTCTTTCAGTGAGACATTATAAGTAATTTACTTCATTTTTGGAATTTCTAGAGAATTAGATTTAAAAACATTCACGTGAGAATTTCCGTGAAACTTCAGAAGATGTTTCCTTACAAGAAAAATTATACCCTTTTTTCAAAATTTTCTGAACGAGATAAAATTGTTGATTTCCTCCCTGCAAAGACAGATGGGCTTGTGTGCTGCTTTTTACTTCACAACATGAAAACAAACATAAGATCTGCTATCTCCTGGAAGCCCACCAACAGTCCGTGGCACATCCATGATGATCAGCAACAAGAGAGAATAAGCAGAAATTAGTGTGTTTCTGGGAGATAGTATCTGCTTAACAGAGCAACCTTCTGCAGGAGTGTGGCAGTTCAACATAGCCTGTATTTCTGCTTTTTGTAATTCTCCATGAAGAGAACATAAATATATCTCTAACCAGCAATGCAGAGAATCAAAGTGACTAATAGGAAGAAGCTGAGAATTAACACCTGAAGTATGGAGAGAGTGTCCCCTGCCTTCACACACACAAACAAAAACAAGGCTGAGGTGTTTACGGAGTTGCATGCATATTTTTCGGTCTGTCTGACACTCCCTGTGTGTGGGCTATTGTTTGACTGCAAGTTCTAATAAATAAGAGCTGACATTCAATAGAAACCTCTTATTCCCCAGCTGCACAGGATCACAAACCAATGGGGCCAAATTCCTGGAGGTGGTACATGTGCCATGTTCTGAGGACTTCACCACAGCAAAGGTGACAGTTTATTGTTTGCAGGGAATGCATTGGCCACGCTCTGGTGTGTATCTGAGCAGCCCTTTGCATTGCATGGCTAAATAACAGAGGCAATTAGAGGCAGCCTTCAGAGGAGGGAGGTCTGGAACAGTTTGTGCTGAGAGAGAAATCTGGAGCTGTGGGTAGCTTTTTGGTGGTGGAAAACCAAGTAGGAACTAAGAGCTGGCAGAAGAAGGAAGGTGGTTTTCTGGAAGACAGGAGACAGTGCATTTGGGGCACAGCTCCAACTCCGCTTCTTGTGTAGTGGGAGGTAGGCGAGGGTAGTGATTATGGGTCTCTAATGAAAAACATAGGTTATTCAACTTGTTTAAGAAACCAAGTGCAGAAATATAACATAATCAAAAACCCTGTCTTTGGAAATGTATTAACAATGAACAAATTAAAGAGAAAGGTCAACTGCATTTAATAACATGTGATATACTTGTAGTAATAATCTCTGTGAAAATTTAAGTGAAACACCCTTTCAAAGATTTTGGCTCTTCATCTGTTCTGTGAATTTTTTTTTCCTTGTAAAAGATGAGGTCTCTCTATTTTATAGGACATATTCTCCTACCCTGCTCAATAAAACAGAAATCCCTACAAGTAGAAAACAAGACAAAATGCATCCTCCCTAAAAGTGCACCCTTTTTTCCTACCTGCATCATAATTTATTTTTTTTTTAACTGGAAAGGAAAAATTTACAGCAATGTATTGTATTGTATTTCGAAATTGAGCGAGGCCTATGTGGAGTCTTGAGGTTTTGAGAAATAGACTTTCTTTGAGTGTTTGATTCCCGTGGGTGCTAGAGTACAGGAAAATGTCCTTCACCATAGAGACCTCATGGAGGTGAGGTGAGAGGAGAGTGAGAAGGACTCCTGGCAGAAGGAAAAGGGATTTGTCCCAGTCTCAGGTCAGTGTGTGTACCACCCTCCCATAGTCACCAGCAAGGAGGGTATCAGAAGACACAGGCACTGCAGGGGGTCAGCACTTTTGGCCCTTGGTCTTTGCCAACCTACAGTGGGCAGTCAACAGGAACTCGCATTCCCACCAGAGGTAGGAAAGCAGCATCCAGCATGCTGCTGCTGATGGACTCAACTGGGAAGCAGAGAGCATCAGCTGTCAAAGACTGATTCACAGTTAATGCCCAGGTACCAGTGGCAGGGTGGGCAGGAAGAGCTAAGATGCCTGAAAAAACCCTTCTTTCACCCCAGTGAGCAGTGTGTGCTGTGCCCAGTTTTACTTATCGCTCAGCTGTGGCATAAGACCATGTTGGTCACAAGATGGATGAACGTGCAAACCTTTCTTCTGTGTGTATTGTTTAATAGCTACTCTACTCCTCTAAAGATGTTCATATTTCTAGCCCGCAGCTCCCAAGGGCACTTAAGATACATCTGAAGCAGAGCTCCAAATTCCTGAAGTGTGAGGGCAGAGATATGTCCTTCCAGGGATTTTATCCAAAGGCTGGTCCCACTGCTCCTGTGTTATACCACTTCTAGGAAACTGATAGTGAGACTGTCACAGTATCTCATGCTGGAGAGACGAACAAGGCAAAACAAATGTGTCCCCTCTGACCCAGGCTTTATCTACTTTTCAATTCTGCAAGCTGACACCAAAGGTAAGAACAACAAATGCACTTCCCCCTCAAAGCATCCAGCTCTGCTCTTCACTGCTCCAGGGGGACTGTTGCTGCAATTATGTTGCTAACAAAAGAGGCCCTCCGATGATCACATACAAAAGGAGGGCCAGAAATTTGAAAAAGCTGAAAAGAAATATGCTTTCTTTTCCCATAGAATTACCTGCTTTCCATAAATTTTCTTGATTTTCTTATCATAAACACCTCATATAAAGGAAAAAGAAGCAGCTGTCCCATGGGTGCCTGTACCATCTCTCTTCAAAAGAGCAATTCCCTTAAAGACTTTCAGGTAAAAGCAGTTTAGGGTTTTTTGGGGGGTTGGTTTTGGGGTTTTGGTTGGGTTTTTTTCTTAATTTTTTTTTTGTCCATTTCACATTGCTGGACAAAACTAGGAGAGCTTGGGTGGAGGTTCTGGCTCTCATATGAGTAATAGTCTTTAGCTTACTTAAAGTTTCCTCTACTGCACATGCTATTTTGCTTCCCTCCCTTCCTTACATCCATGTGCTGTGGTGCTATATACACTTCTAAACAGCAGCTGTGCTGTACCTCAGGAGAGACAAGAGGTCTCTCAAGGATCAAAAAGCACACAATTAGCCAACCCTTTTCCCACTGGTGCAGCCTGCGTATAGCAGACTGCTCAGCCCAGACACATCTAACCCTGGTTCTACAGTTTCTCAGTGAGAGCTTTGGTGTGCATCAAAACTATTTTGAGTGAAGGGCACTTTCTACTGAGTCCTATGGCCAGAGCTGCAGTCCCTGGAGAGAGTTTTGCTATAGTTGTCCTTTCAAGACGTGTGCAAGCCGTAGGAATGCCAATTGCAGTGTGTCATAGCCTAGGTTCAATGGGATCATTCTTAAGCAGAGATGAAAAAACCCAGAGCTAACTGCATTCCATACTGACATGGGCTGTCAAGTCAGCTGTTTTATGGAATAGGCTGGGATAATAGGCTTGGGCTACCCTGAGGTTGGATACATTTCTGTTTTGCATGGTGTTAAGATGTTTTATTGCTCACAGTTCAAGAGGCCATGCACGCCATTTCTAAAGGTTAAACATTATCTGATAAAATGGAAGAGAGGACAAAATGATAGTAAAACTATCAGAATTGGGAGAAAGATGAAGAATATTTTTTTTTAAATTGGCCCTTCTTCTTTGTTGCAGGAGAAATTCTGCTTAGTAATATCCTCCTGAAGGTGGGAGAAGTATATAGATATGTCAGGAAAAAATCCTTGACCAAAGAGACCTTTTTCTCCTTCAGTTCCTCTGCTGACAAGCCACATGGATAAAAACAACAGCCTGTGTGAAACCAGAAATGCAAAGACACAAAGTGAATTTTCAAAGGTCACTCCTAGGTCAGTGGCAGAGGCAATTCTGAGTTTAGGGCTAAACTGAAAGTTCTGCTTTGGTGTTTAATTTTGTTCTTATTTTTGCCCCATACAGCTCTGCCTGTACATGTTGGAAGCATACCAGGCAAGGCTGTTTTACTGTCTTATCATTTTGTACACTGTGAAAAGCTCAATATCTCAGGGTCTGGTTTTCTTCCTTTCCCTTACTCTGTAAAGTCTGCAATTTCTTAAAATGCTGCCTGCATTTATGACTGATTTCTCACTCCTCACAACTGGAGAGGAGATAATTGAAACCAAATGCATCATTTGTGTTAATAATGAGTGTCATTTTATTTTATGTCATGCTGTTTCATGCAAGAGCACTTCAAAGTGCAAAGAAGAATAGAGGAGAAGAACACCATAAAAGAGCACTGGAGGCCACATAATGAGAAGTGATCACAAAAGGAGAAGCACTCCCAATCCAAACCTTGACCACAGTCTCACCAGAGGGAAAGATTTGAGGAGAGGAAAATATCATGCTGCAGGGCTTTACCTTTCAACAAGAGAGATCCTCTAAGTTGCCCTGAAGCTCAGCACCTTCAAGGTTGAGTTATAGAGCAAATGCTCAGGGTTAGTTTCCATGGGATGACAAATCCTCCCCCCCACTACATACAAGACCTTTCTTGGTATGCATTTGTTGGTGTGGGGCAGGGAGACCAACCAGCATGATGCTAATGAAATTTGGCCTCCTTGAGCATGCTCCCCTCTCTCACACCTTTGAGTGTGGGTAGAAATAATGGAGTTGAAGGCATCTGTTCTCTCCCTGTAACCACCATCTCTGTGCACATGCATATGGAGAAAAGTCCAATCCTTTGAAAGGGCCCTGGGCTGGGAAACTGAAGAAGGTGAGAATAGGAAGCAGCCCAGCAGCAGACCCAACAGCAGCACAGCAGAGCCATCCTTGGGGCTCCCAGATTTGTGTTACAACTCCTGGGCAGATAACTGGTGGGTTATTTTTACCTCCCAGTGGTCTGTAGCAGGTTGTTTATGGCTTGACTTCCTGCACCTGGGTTAGAAACAGGCAGCAGTTGTGCACATCCTTTCACAAAACAGAAACAGGCAGCAGTTGTGCACATCCTTTCACACTATGGTTGGACTTGATGATCCCAGGGGTCTCTTCCAACCTAAATGATTCTAAATGATTCTATGCCTTGATATTCTGCTAAAATACAAGTATCATCCTTTCACAAGTATCAGCTGTCCCAATAAACGTTCAGTTGGGTGGCTGTGCCTAATCTTGGTCCATTTGTCCTAGTGGAAAGGGTAGCAAAAAGTCCTGATATTAAGATGAGTCCTTGTCTGTAGTTTGGGCCAACCTTAACTCAACATCATATCTTCTTTACATCACATTTTTAATTATAAGATTGTACTCCATTTTCTGTAGGAATCTTAGCTGATTTTGTATGTGGGACCATCTGTTCTCATTTAATGAGTTGTTATCCAAAGTTTTCTCCTATTTGCAGGGAAGAAACAGCCCTCATGCTGTATTTATAGCACACAAACCTAATACAGAGACAGCAGAGTAAGTTTTCTCCACTTCCAGCTGCCCATGATTCATTATAGCATCTGAGAATGTCACATCAGGTCTGCACCCTGCTACAAGTGAAGACACTGGACAAAAAGCACACATGAGCTTAGGTCTTCAGTGTGAGAAAGGCAGGACTTGTTTTTTCATCATCCTAAGCAAATGCACAGCATGCAGTCAAAACACATAGTATCATGGAGCCTTCATTCAGACATCCAATGTGAGGGACAAGATACAGGCTGTGAATGAAGAGTTGAGCTTGCAGCTCCATGCTGGCACTCAGTAGCAGATGGTTCTACAACCACCTCTTTGATGACATCTGTAAATGCAGTCTGATTTCTTCTCTCCACACCGTCCAAGCAAAGACACGAAGCTATGCATATTGTTTGCCACACTCATTCACTAGTACAATAACATTTCATCCAGGTTTACTGCACCTGACAGACGGTCTCACCCTTCTTGCTCTGTGCTGCTGCTCATAACAGTTGGAAGCATTCCTGGGATATATAGGACAAGATCTTGGCTCCACAAAATCCAATGGGAAAAACTGACAGGTTTTCACTGAGTAGTATAGTGCAGTACTGTTCTCTTCTTAGTCCTGGCTGTCACAATACTGTCAAGCACCCATATTATCAGAGAAAAGTTTCATCCATTGGAGCATTGCTGGAAAACAGAACCCATAATAAAACAATATAACAGTACTTTTATTCATACAGTTCTCCAAGAGCCAGGCACTATATAACATAATGAAACACTTATACTGAAAAACAGAAGACCCTAAAGAGTAAGATTCAAAAATTAAATCTCCTGGATAGTTTTTGCCTCTGGGCCAGATTGCATAGTCACTGCTCATGTTAGCTGAAACCTACTCGAAGAAGGAGCTGAAATCAAGAAGTCTGCAAAGATCCTCTTGTACTTGGAGGCGGGCAGGGAGCCTGGAGGGTTATGCGTGCAAACAGTGAGGGCCTGCATGCCTGCACAGATGCAGGCTGCTGTTTGATCATGGCAAGGTCTTGTTACCTGTGTGCAAGGCTAGAGCATGGGCCTTGCTCCACCAGCAATACATCTGGGGCCATGTGTATCTGCCTGTAGAGCTGAAATCAGATGGAGGGTGCCTTTAAAATAACAGGACTCGGCTTTGTAAAGCCTTGAGTGAGAATCCTTCCCCACAAACCAGAGGGGCTGTAGAGTTAGAAGCTGACATGTTGATATTGCTGTAAGCTCCGGGCTAGCTCCTATGAATGGTGAATTTCCTACCTGCCCTCCCTCTCCTGGCTAGGGCTTGATGAACCATGCTTTGCAACTGGAGCAAACAGCATAAAATCTGGGGTGCCTGAGGGGCTCCCATTGGTCTCCACTGCTTTGCAGTCCAGACGTCAGTGGCTGAGGCCATCCTTGCTGTGCTCAGTCTGCCTCATTCCCTTCTCATCCCCCCCAGCTGAAGGGCTCTCCTGTCTAGCCCAACACCAGGAAAAGCTGGCAATTGCATAGAGGGGGTGGGGAACACCAGTTCTATGCCATAGGAAAACCCACACAATTCTTCTCACCCTGCCCACTCCTGCCTTCCCACAGCTCTCCAGACCTCTCCCCAGAGTCACCCCTGAGCCTGGTGGTGCTAAGGGGAAGTCTTCCCACTAGCAGTGCTGCAGGCTTTCACCAAACACAGAACCAGCCCTGCCCTGGGATCTGCAAAGGCTCAGGAGCAAGAACTTTCTCAGGGTCGGGCCATGCAGAATTTCTGAACACTTAACATCTCTTTATCTGGTGTCTTTGAAGTGTCACCTTTTCTCCCAGAGCTTCTCATAAGTAAGCCCTGCAGAAAAAAGTGGTTTATTTCAGCATGCCTGAGCTTTATTAGGAAGCCTTCGATACCTTAAATACTGGAGCTGAAATTTGGTCTGCTCTTACTACTTATATTGCTGTCCTAAGGATTAATCATCAAATTAGAGTTTAATATCATGCTTTTCCCTCAGAAGAATTCATATTAATTGTGCTGCCTTGCTATGATAAAATTTAATATACTCTTTTAACCAAATTCTTACAGAATATAGCCCTTCCTCTGTCAGATCTTGGCAATTCCTTTTTTCCTTATTCCTTTTTTTTTTTTTTTTNAGGTCTGGGGGATTTGCTGTCTACACCCTCCTGGCTCTGCCTGTTTTTTTGAGTTCAATGTTTTGAACGGACATACACTGCAAGCCTGCATGATCCAGTCCACAGCCTGTGTGTGTTAATGGAAAGTTTGCCATCAGTTTTGAAGGGGCTTGGGGTCTGGCTGACAGAGAAGGGAAGCACAGATGGGAGGAATAACTGGGTGTGTATGTAGATAGCCCTGTGTTGTGCGCATGTTTGAATCACCCATGGTGTATGATGATTCCAGTTTGCTGCACTTCTCATCACCCTGAATTTAGAGCAGCAACAAAGGTACATCATTAGTACCACCCCAGTGCAACCTTTCCTAGCCAAAATATTTCTTTAGGAGTATTATTTTTTGGCTTAGAAAAATCCTTTTTTTGGGTCTTGTTTTGTTTTGAACAAGTGTTTCCCAAAAGTATTTCCCAACTGGATCATAAAAAAAAATATCTGCATTGCACTGAAAAGAATAATCAGTCCCTGCTGTTAAGCTCTTATATTCTGAAAGCAGAGTTAATGAAATGAATATTGTCTAATTAAAGAGATCTTCATAACTGTAGGATCAAACCTTCAGATGGAAGTCATCAAGTGGGCTAGCATGAAGCTATCAGCTCAGGCTGGATCTAACTGTTGAACCTGCATTCCCAAGAAAGACACTTAGGTCAGAAGATTAAAAATAAGAAACCCTAGCCTGACACTTGAGAAAACCACTAGGCTGTGGAAATTCTTTGTCCTTAACCGGACTAATAGCAGGCTGAAGTCTTGCCAAGCTCTCCTGCCATTTCCCCCTCCCACTGGTTGCAACATCTCTGTGTTTGGAGAGATTGACAACAGGCTTGATTGCAGTTCAGATCTATCCTTAAAGCTTTGGTCTGGCTGGTGCCGCTGCTCTGACCATCTCTACAGCCCTGGTTTTGTCACCATGTAGAGGTACAGACAGCTGTACCTGTGCTTTTTGGCTGCTTCACTTCAATCTCGTGCCACAAAGCCACTATAAACCCGTTTTAAACAGGCAGCCGCTAAGCCAAATGAATATCTATGCCAATGGAAATAAAATATATCCATGAACCTTCCAGTCTTTTGTAAGTAGGATAGAGAATTTTCACCCTGGTGCTTGACTTCATGCAAATGTGTAGCTTTTTAAAAATTATTATTACTATTGGGTAACGTTAAAGAGATTACTATTTGTGACCCACTTTATGTGAGGGAAAGGCATTTTCATCCCTCAGCAGGGAGAAGGAGCACCATGGAGCTCTAGTAGTGTGAAACAAAACCATTTTCCTACACAGGATAGTCTGTAGAAAGACATTGATTAAACTAAAGTCAGTGTCTTGCAAAAATGTGCCAGTTTCTTTAAAATCTAATAGGAATTTTCTGTTCAAAAGTGTTAGGAGTGCTAAAAATTAGCTGAACATCTCTAAGGTGTCATTTTTCAAAACCTATGGCTGAGAGAGATATTGATATCCTAATTGGGGAAAAGATTTTGGAAAAATCACTGGAAATCCAGGGAAGCAGAAATTTTCCTTTACAACCATCTGCAACCTCTGTGTAGGCATAGCTCTGTCTTAAAATAAAAAGTACATCTTATTGACTTGAAGATAAAAATTGGCTGTGACACATTTCGTACTCAAACTCCAGTGAAGTTTTGTTTAAACAGGGAGTATAGCAATCTGAACAATAATAATTCTAGAGTTTGGGATATTTTATTTTTTAAATATAAGCTCTCAGTTGCTCAAGTGAAAATGCACTTTTTTATATGCAAGTGGTTAGTCAAGTGCCTAGGCAATTCTGCAGGAATGAATTGGATGACATAAATAGTAACTTCATATTCAAAAGCTGGATAATATATTTGTACTTACTACAGCACATGTGTAGCTCATGGCTGATGTGCAATTTACAACTCTTTCTTTAAAGAAAAGATGAATGATTGGATCTGAGCATTCTTAACAAAACCAGAAGTGATTACCACTTTTGGGAAAAATGTCAAATCTGCCTTGGCTTTTCCTGTTTTGCGAGCACCCAAAGGAGAAAAGGAAAAACTGCATGCTTGTCACTGAAGCATTTAAGAAGCTAACATTTATCTTTCATCATATAATAATTTTCTTGGAATACTAGTCCAGTCAATCAGAATAAAAATACTTGTACATGCAAAGAAGAAAGCAATACCAGTGCATGAAACATGGGAAAGCAAAAAATATATATATATATATATATATAAAAGGAACAATCTGAATTAATAATTTCACTTTTCTGCAAGAACAAAACTTAGGTAAAAACACAAGCAAAATTTTAAATACCTCCATTCCCCCTCTGTCCCCCCATTTTCTTCACAGCCGTGCCAGGATCACGTCTCTTGCCTAACCCACATGTGCCTCCAAATATGTCAGTATGGAGGAAGACCTTTAGCCAGCATGGCCATTACCAGCCGTGGTATGGTGGGTTAACCTTGGCTGGCTCCCAGATGCCTACAAAGCACCTCCATCTCAACAGTACAGGAGAAGAAACTAAGATGAAGCAGCTCATAAAGCAAATACACCTGGTGCCCTCGGAACCAACTTGAAGGCCTCCTATTTTGAAAAGTCAGCAACAAATACTCTGGAGCGGTAAGCATTGGAGATGAAAAAGACAAAGCAAAATCTTAACAGTTAAATGCTGACTTCTATGAAGGACCCATAGAAATTACCTGGTGGTACTGGGCTCCCTAATGGCTGAGGTCTCTGCTGCATTTCAGAAGCAATCAGTCTAGGAGCCAAACTTAGGCTACTAAAAGCATTAGTGATCCCACAGAAAAGCTTTGCCATGGCATTTTTCTGAAAGTCCTTTAGGAATCTTTGCTCTGGTATGTTATCTGACACTTTTTTCAGCTGTCAGTTTAGGATAGGCTACAGGGAATTAGGGGATGGGGGAAAATCCTTTAGCACAGAGGACTATGGGTTTGGGCTACTCTTTGTGTCTTCTATAGATTACCAGAGATCCATCTGTGGAATAGAGCTGGATTGTTCTTGAGTTTAGTACTTCCTCTTTGACAACTGAAGGGTTGAGGAACTCATTCAGCAACTAGTGAAGTTGTTGAAAGCACTTTCCTTGCTTTCCAGCTTATTTTTCAATTCAAATATTGGCTTTGTGGGGGGATTAGAAAGCTTAAACCCAAATTCTGTTCTTTATAGTGACACAGCTGTCTCTGAAGTCATGGAAAGTTGTATTCAACTTATCTGAGTGTAGCATTTGACCAAGGGCTCTTATTCAGTCATTTCCAAAGGAGGCCAATCATTGCACAAATCTATGCCCTGCAGGAAAGGATGCCAAAATGCCTATTGAACAGTGAACGTGCTGGAAACCAGCAGAGACTGCAGGGGTGCAGCTGTGCCATGGCAGAAATCATTCTGTGAGCAGCGACGTGTAGATCAGGCTGGAATTATTTCAAGTCACCACAGCTGATGTGAGAGCTGCTTAGTGATCTGGATTGCAAACTCAGAAAGGAACTGAGTCAGCAGGGGGAGATGAGATTGACACCCTGTGGCATGAATGCCTGTTCAACCAGCCCAGCTCCTCTCCCTTATTCCCTTAGGAAGCCCATTGTAATGTGCTATCTGGGAATGACTCCCATTTTGCTTCTGGCCCTTTAGCTTTCTGAGGTACATGGCATATGCTCTTCAGTTCTTCGCCATATGATTTGTTCATGAGGTAGCTCGAGATGGTCAGGATGGCCACCACTTGTAGGATAAGAAAGGTGCTTTGAGTCTGAGGGCCCATTCATTAGCTGTTGCAATAGTCAGTCAGCAGCTGGTACTGAAATGTAAGACACAAACTTTGCACTTGAACAGGCTGGATTCTTTGCAGCCAAGAGTCTGATGAAAAAACTTTTTTTTTTCCTAGAGCAAGTGCAAGCAGCCATATTTCTACAGAAATTCTTTTGTTACTGGAATCAGTTCTACAAACACCTTGTGTGGAAGCTGGGGAGAGGTCCAGACACACCAGTTTCATGAATTGGTCTAGTGAAAGTTCTTAAAAACTCAGTGGGATGGAAGAGGTGGATTCTCTCTTGTTAGCATTAAAGTGGCCCATTGAAAAGATGGCATTTTCCCAGAAAAAAAAAAAAAATAGAAGGCATTTCTAGTAAGAAGACTATCTTTATTGCAGCTTAATTTTTCTCATTTCAGTGGCTGTGGAAAGCAAATGGCATTACTCTCAGCTTTGTCCTATTTTCTTATGTTCCCTATCCATAAGTAAGTCCGAACAAGAAATAAAGATCGCAAAGATGATCTTTTCCCTCTTCCTGGAGACTCATGGACTCATGCCTTTCTAGCATGAACATTATGTTGCTGGAAACAGCAGGTTAGGTAGAGGTCAGGTGTTCTTTGAGCAACCTGTGGTTGCTGGCAGGTAAGCAGACATTTTCAATAGAAGGGGCAATGTTTGAGGCATAAATGTGGAATCAGACTGGTCTTTTCCTGATGACCCCTTGCAAGACCACAGTGGGTTACTGTCAGAGCTACTGGAAACAGGCAGCAAATCAAACCTGACCATCTCCCTGCCTCCCTGGTCAGTCATTCTCAATTGCAACTGCTACTAGTAAAACCTACTCAAATGAAACTTGAGGGATCCTTTCCCTGATGCACACTGTTACTGTCTCAAAGGATTCCCTACTTGTTTTCTCTTCAACATCCTACTGATTCTAATTAACAAGAGTTGCCTCCACATATGTAATTCAGGCCACTTTGAATCTGTTTGCTCTTTAGAAAAGTCCAAGCTGCAGCACAATAAGATGCAGGGGATTCCTACATAGTTAGTGAGATGTCAGACTTCATGTATGTTGAGCCAGTAGATGCTGGCTGATTCATAAAACCACCCTGAACAAGCAAGTTATTACCACTTGTGCAGTCCTAGAGGATACTGGAAAAGTGAAGCATACAATTAAAAGGGGAAAGGTGCATTCTCTTTTGGAGCCTCATTGCCTGGAGGTGCAGTGAAATACCATGGAGTCAGCACTATGTTGCATTAGGGTTAGTTAGTTCAGTTAGCACCTTGCTCCCTTCCTTCCTTCCCTTTCTCCTCTGGGAGATGCTCTACATCCTTGAACCTCTCTTCATGCTTTTGGGATAAACAGGTGTGCCTGCATGGACAAAAACACTCTGAAACTTGGGTGTCACCATGAAAGAGACTGACTTCCCAAAAGTGACAGATAATGTATCTGTGTCCCATAGAGGAAGCATCTACAGAAGCCAATGGAGCCATTGTTAAGCTTGTTGTATCTGAGGGACACAGAAGAACAGATGCTCAAGGGTATTTAAAAACCTATGAAATATTAGTGTTGGAGCTTAAAAGTCTTTGGAAATTTAGACTAGATAAATATTAAAAGAATTGCCTAAACAACCCATACTAAGGAGGATTAGGGAGTCAGTTGGGCATGTGACACATATGAGGTACTGAGGATCTAAAACCAGAGCAACAGTTTTAAAGATTTTTCAAACCTGGGAAAGTCCCACTGTGCTGAAAAGTACCTTGTTTCTAGTTTATAGTCTCCCCCTCTGCGCATACACACATAATTTAAAAATCAGTATTTCCAGTTACAGAAATGCAGCTTGGTGTCCAAGTGATTTCTGAGTCTTAAATGAGATGGTCAGTATTAAGGAAGAGTCTTGTGGGAGAGAAGGCTGTGCACTAAACTGATCTCTTTCACGTCTCAGCTCAGTGGTTAAGCGAGAACTTGTCTCTCTTACCCCTCTGCTGATACTGAGTGGTATGCACAGCAGTCACTCAAAATGAAGGCAGTTGGAAACTTAAATTCTCAGTAGTACAGGAATTGACAAGACATTATATTGAAGTAGCCCTCTGCCCTGGGACAAACTGTCTTTGTTGCAGTCTTTGATGCTGAATTCCCTCTGAAGTTCTTCCTCAAGTCTTTCAAATAAGTGGGCAAAATAAATAAGAAAAAAAAACAAAACAAAACCAAGCAGAACGGGAAGGACGAATAGATGGCACAAATACATCGACATTTGTAATACGATACATTTTTGGCTAGCTTTGCACCGAAGGAAAAAAAAAATCAAGGTTAATTGAAAGATATGATTTATCATTGATGAAGTTTCCAGTATTGGGAGTGGCTGGAACATGAGTAAGTGTTTTCAAAGCTGTTTTGCCTCATACCGTTGATGGCGCCTGCAAAGATTATGCATATAGGAGTTTTTATTTCTCTGTAGCTGCACTTGGCTCTGACACTGGAACAGCACATTGCAGAACAGTGTCCTACAGGGATGCTGTGTGTGCAGAGCTGCACGCTCCTGCCACACTGTCAGAGGTGAGAGTGAACACCTTCGCTCTCATCCTCCCCCTCTCCTGAAGATGCATGCCATCACTTCTCGGGGTTGGGGGGGTGGGGGCTGGTGGAATTGCTTTTTCTCTTCACAGAGAAGGCCAGAGGCACAGAGTGAAGGGGAGGAGAAACAATGCAGCACAACAAGGTGTCTTTGTGAGCCAAACGAAGTGCAGGGAGGTCAGGCACGTCATGTTCTCTCCAAACAGGGCCTTTGCGAAATGCCTGACAAAATCCTTGCTGTGTGGTAGGTTCCCCTCTAGAGTATCAAGTCTGCCACTCCTGCTCAGAATGAGAAGTACCCCACTCAGCCAGTACCAGCAATGCTCAAGAGCCAGCCCTGGCCAGCTTAGACTCCTGCTGTCTCCCTCTGGGGTGCATCGAGGAAGACCATCAGTGCAGTGGCATGGGGAGATTCACTGGCCTAAGGATGGCTGGTTGGTTTTCCTGGCTGCTGGTGGGTTAGAGGCATTCCAGCTTGGCGAGTAGGGACCTGGGCTGGGAAGCAAAATGGCTGCTGGACACTGTAGCCCCAGTAAACCAATGAGGAAACTCTCCTCCTCTGCCTCTGGCTCCACAAAGCGGGTTCCCACTTTTGCTGCCCAGATGCACAAATCCCCCTCTTCCCCAGCCCTGCTGATAAACATTTGGGACCATTGAGATCTTTTATTTCTGTAACAGTAACAGTCTGATGACCACAGGTTTGAGCAGACCTGTGAGCTGTGCTAGGGACAGTTTGCTTGAGAGTGAGTGAGCAAGGGTCTGGGCAATCCAGTGTCATCTGGAGGCTTTGCTGCAGGTCAGTGTGTAACTATTGTGTGCCTTACACCAGGACAATCCCACTGCTGTGCATATAGACTGTCATCCCTGAGGTGGTGATAGGAAGCCCATGCCGCTTTGTGGCGAAATAGGTGAGGGCAGCATGGCCTGCAAGCTGCAACAGCTGTGGCACTCAGCCCTCCATAATTCCAGTGCCTCAGTTTCCCTTGCACAATGCAGGAGTGCTGGCACTGACTCTTGCTTAGGAAGGGGAAAAAAAGTTTTGGATGTACTCAGGAGCGAGAGGTGGAAAGCTTTCCATTTAATAACACGTGGCAATGAGAAATTTCAAAACAAAATCAGGGAAAAGGAGGGGGAAGGGGACAGTTTTCAGTGGAAAGGTTTTTGTATCAGCAGTTTGAATCTGTTTTGATATTAATAATCTGGACTCACTTTTTCTTTCTTATTATCACTGGCATTATTTATTGCTATCTGATTTAATTAATGAAGAGCCTGTTGGCTCCTGCGCTGAAGCAGGTGTTCTGCTCTTTCCCTTTGGCAAGCGGTACCTGTGCTCAGCTCCAGGCTTGATGGCAGCCTCTTGCCCAAGACTTGGTGGGGGTAGTTAAGGGCTGCTGGGACATACTCTACTTCCCTGCAGGTGCACAGGCTGGAGCGTGGTTTCTGACCAGGTATATCCATTGCCTGTGTATGCAGGGAAGGGACTACTGCAGTGAAAGACATTGCAGGGGCAATGGTACCACTGTGTGAAGATCTGCTTTCTAAATCAGCTCTGCAAGGGATAGTTAGCTTCATGGCTGTTGCCTGACACTGAGATTTCTTCCTGGCCATATGCCATGCCTCCTGCTCCATCCCACCAGCCTCCCAGCAACTTCCTGAGAGCAGCTTAGCACAGCTCAGTGCACACATTAGGCATCTCTGAGACAATGCTTCTTCATTCTTAGGCTTTTAACTCACAAAAATTTAACTTGGGATTAAGGAAACACAAGAAGGAGAGGCAACACAACCTCACCAATACCCACCCTACCCCAAAACCACGAGAGCATCTGTGAAGATAATCCATAAAGCAGTGGCACTCGGTTTGTGTGCAACCTGATCCTGCCACGGAGCTGAAGGGAACAGCATACAGCTTCCTGCTGGTTTTGGCAATGGTGGCAGAGAAAGCAACTGTTCAGACTTGTTCAGTAGCAGCATGGAGATCCCAGAGGTCTAGTGAGTTGGCCAAAGATGTCTCTCAGGTCCTCAGGGTGTTTCCAAGACATACTGTGTTTTGGGACCGTAGAACTTTGTGCATCACAGCAGTGTGTTGCTGCTGTGACCATGTGATGCATACCCAAACAGCAGCGTGTGCCTGGGCAACTGCAGAGGATTTAAAAAAAAAATAAATAAAGGAAGTAGAAACTGTCAGTATGACAAGTCTGCAGCAGATATGGGTGAGTAACAAAAGAGTGCATCTAAGTAGAGCGCTTGCTAGGACAGATCTAGACACCAGGAAGGGGAAACAGAAATACCACTGCTCCTGAGCAGGGTCTTACTCCTCGTTTAGCCTGGACCTTGCACCTCATGGATGGAGAAGATTTCACCGGGGACATACCTATAGGACAGGGAGAGGAGAACTGCTCTGTGGGCTCCTGGGTCACAAGCAAGATACTCCTGATATTCTCAGAATGACAAAGTTTTGCAAATGCTTCTGATAGTCATTGTCATTCTCAGCTTTGCCCCATTCCCCAAGACAGATGTGTATGCTGACACCCTGCAGCATTTACAACCCTTTGTTTACATACTCCAGGCTTTAAGCACTTGCAATTTTGTGGCCTGCCCCACACACCCTAAAAACTTGTCCTTAATAGTTATCTCTGGATTTGAAACTCCTCTAAAAACAAAAACAACTGGTTTCAGCTGCTTTGCCAAACAGTCTCTCCCCATAAAAAGGAGACTGATTTTTCTCTTTGGGTAAAGTAAAAGGTTACAACAATATTTGGTTTGAACTTTCTTGAGATCAGGCATTTATTTTTGCTCACTCTCTCAGCGTGTGTGTGTCTACATGGAAAGTACCTTGCAGTGAGTCAGCATTACTCAAAGTGAATCATTGGTCACTGCTTCTCTGGGACGTTCATTCAGTGTTGCATGCAAGTTTTCTCTTTCTTCCAAGCCAGGATGGGATTATTTGTGCTGCTTTGAGACTGCTGCAGACATTAAGGCAGTGGCTTAGAGACCAAACAAGGGACTATTTCATACCCACTGGTATCCTGAGGGAAGGCCTGATAATGGACCACTACTACAGCAGTAACGAGAAATAGAAATGTTGTTTTAATCTCCTTAGCAAAACAAGAGGCTTACCTCCGTCTGGTTTAACGACACGGAGTTGTTTGCCTCATGAAGTTTCTTGCCTCATGAAGCACCAGTATCTCTGAATGGAAGCAGCAGAAGTGTCAGAGCCCTTACCTCTCTTGACACCCTCTCAAGTCCCAGGGCAATGTAGATTTTGAAGTTAATTTGGAGAGCACCTAAGAAACATAGAAGAAATATCTGCATAGCAAGGGCTTTGGAGAAGCAGGTTTAATTTATCATCTGCTGTTTACTTCAGGTTCAATTCTAAGGTCATATTCTTGTATGGAAGGATAAATTTCTGATATTCTAGATAAGTTGTCCTTGTAAGGACTGATTACAAAGCATGTATTTTTCTCTAAGAGCTCTTGCACTCAGTTCCACAGACATGGGAGCTGTTAGTCCTTTTTTAACAACTGCCTGTAACACTGTGGCGAGGCTTTTTCTTTCCATTTCAAGAAGCCACAGCCTTTCCTTTCAGCCAGCTACCAACTCCCACAATGACCTCCTGATGATGATCTCTGTTTCTTCTTAGCAGTCTCCTCCCTCTCCAGCAAAGAGCAGTGACATTGTCTTGTCTGGTCCTGACCTGGCCCAGGTAGCAATTGCTCCTTGATGTTGCTTCTCTGGCTCCCCGGGACAGAGTCCAGCCCTTCTTCAGCTAATCCATATTTTCCACACATCAGTGGAGATCACTGGTAGTGTAATCTGCCTTCTCTGGCTTTAGAAGGCGTTCGTGGTGGAAGTGCTGGTTTTGGAGTGAGGCTGCCTTTTACTCCTGCTATTTCCACTACAACTAAAGTACTGAAGAAAATCCAGATTTGGTTTACTTTGTCAGACAGAAGTGACCCTATGTTGTGGAAAACAGGTGAAAAGTATGAGCTTTTGTATGTTTTCAATTTCTTCAAGCAGTTCTGCTTTCAATATGAATGAAAAAGTACTCATTTGTGCTACATGTATGCTAAGGAAAGGGTATGTGTGTGGGTCTGCTAGTCCAGCGAGGCAAGGCTGGTGCCAGAACAGAAGCCTTGGGCTGTTTCATCCTGCTCGGGTCTGCCTCAGTGGGTCCACAGCACTCCAAGGTGCATGGGATAGATGGGCAATTTTGGCAGTGTGTTGGCACCCAGCTGGGACCTCTCAGAAGACCTCCCTCTGGCTATCTACCTAAATAGTGTGGTTTTAAGTCCTTCAAAAGGTGGGTGCAGCTGAGGATAGAACCAAGGAGGGTTGGAAGGAGCATTCAGAAGTGAGGCCAGCTGAAGCTGGCCGCAGTGGTGGTGAGAGGGGATTTCCCTTGCCAGCCGGGCTGTTTCTCTCCTCCCCTCTTGTCGGCACCGCAGAGGCTGACTCTGGAGCTGGAGAGCTGGGGCTGCTCCCTGTTCCTGGTGCCAGCAGGAGAGGAAAGGCAGCCAGGGAATCTCTGGAGCTCACTGCCATCAGCTGGAGGGAGGGTGAGGAAGAGCCCTGCTGGTGGGTGGCTTGGGAAAAAAGAGGTGTGTGGGGGGGGAGGGGTAGGGACAAGAATGCTGGCATTTATGAATGACTTGGCGTAGCGTCTGCTCTTGGACACAGTGACTGACACACAGTTTCCAGTGGTCTCACGTGTCCAGAGGAGGGTGGCTAATATGCCCAAGATGCCTGTTGCTTTAGTCATTTCAGTTCCGGAGAAAGGCTGGGGATGGGTATAAAAAGCACAATATCCCTTACAAAAAATATTTATTTATTTTTAAAAATAAGCCAGTTCTGCATGAGCGGTGAAGGGACTACACCTACAGAAGCATTGTTAGAACAGTCTATCTGTGCTGTATGGAGAAAGGCAAGGGTTGAAGCTTAGTCTTTAACTTTTGGAAATTCAGCGTAGGCCCGAGTTTCTGAAAAATTGGTATTCTTGGATTTGGATATGTGTCATTCACTATCAGGCACTATTTACTTTCTTGTTGTATTGGGGCTGAAGCCTGCTTTGTGTTTGTAAAGCAGCTTAAAACAACAGCAACCTCATTATAACAGGATCATCCTGGATATTACATTTTCTTTGAATGAAATAGCATGAAATTACTTATTCAAGACACTGATGGCAAAATTCCTTGGATGCAAAGGCAGCCACAAACCTAAGAGTCAAGCTGCTTTGTCAGCTGAGGTTGTGAAAGTAGAAAAAGTGAGAAATCCAGGTGATCCTTTAAAGATGGAGACAGTATAGGAGGAGGCACCAAGAAAGCCTGTGCTTGGTCCACCTGGTTTAAATTAAATTAAATTAATGCACAAGCCTATAAATAAACCTGAAAGCCAGATACCTAAAACCCATTTTGAATTAGGTTTTGTGATGACTGAGAAGGAAAGAGAGAGTAAGTGAAACTAACCACAGAGCCACAGCTTTTGATGATCTTGGCTATAAACAGGGCAAGGACTTGGAGAAAAAAAATTGTTCCTATTGCTTTTGGGTGTGTTGACTGGGATTTATTTAAGCAAAACAGGCCTTGCAGGATAGGACAGATTGACCAGGGAATGTAGAAGGACATCAGCAAAAACAGGATTAAGGTCAACCACAGGACTAAACCTTAGTTAAAAAAGCAAGGTAATATTAATAATCCCTCTGAGATATTCTGTACAGGGTAATAAAGTCTGCCCAATCTTAAATGAAGTACTTCAGCAAGAAATTTTACTGAGCAGAAATGCTGCTGCATTCTTCCCAGAGCAAAAGTTTTTAAAGGGCGCGTAAAAGGGCCTTTTGATGATTTAGTATCTTTACTATGTGCCACCATAATACTGCTGTGCTAGTGACCCTGCATAGTTTTTCTAACCACAAACCAAAGAATGATAATTACAATCTCAATACCTCTTGAAATGGTGTCTTACTTTTCCACATCCAGAATGTTGGAACCATAAAAAATAGTGACCTAACAATTTTTTTTCATGAGTAGCAGTTTGAGTACTCTATCTGAAGTGCATATACACTAAATTGAGTCAAACATCCCAAACCTTTGTGACACAAGATCCTATGCAGTCTTTGACAACAATCCAGGCTTACATCTTCCAAGGAGGTGGATGCAGAATTTAAAGCAGATTAGACCCTCCACTGGAGGATATGGATTTTTGCACATGTGAAATCCTGTTAAAAAGTTAACTTACTACGTGCTTTTCAAACTTTTAAATGTTATGCCACTGGATAAAGTAAAGAATACTTTCAAGTTTAGCCATTAGTGGTGGATAAGGAACTTTTTTTTTAATATTATCTTACAGGTTTCCTCTAGTAGAATCATAGAATGATTGGTTAGAGTTGGAAGGGACTGTAAAGATCATCAAGTTCCAACCCCCCTGCCACGGGCAACTCCCACTGGAGCAGGTTGCTCAAAGCCCCATCCAGCCTGGCCTTGAACACTTCCAAGGATGGGGCACCTGCCACTTCTCTGGGAAACCTGTTCCAGTGCCTTACCACCCTCACAGTAAGGAACTTCTTTCTAGTATCCAATCTAAATCCCTCCTCTTTCAATTTAAAATCATTACCCCTCATCCTATTTCTACGCTTCCTGACAAAGAGCCCCTGTCCAGCTCTCCTGTAGGCTCCCTTCAGGTACTGGAAGGCTGC
>VZTM01008704.1:155275-174797 GCA_013400555.1 Jacana jacana
TTCGGCCTGTAGTTTCCTGCAATCTTTGAAAAAAAATTTAGAAAGTCAGCCTTCAGTCCTTGAAGTTGTTTGATGTGAGATGTCAGTATGTTGTTAATAATTCAGCTGTTCCATCCTCTGGATTTCTTGGTGAATACCCTCTGCTTTGTTGATTTGTTATTGTTCATTTTGTTAGCCTGTACTGTGATTTCTTCCCCAGNTTGACAACAATCCAGGCTTACATCTTCCAAGGAGGTGGATGCAGAATTTAAAGCAGATTAGACCCTCCACTGGAGGATATGGATTTTTGCACATGTGAAATCCTGTTAAAAAGTTAACTTACTACGTGCTTTTCAAACTTTTAAATGTTATGCCACTGGATAAAGTAAAGAATACTTTCAAGTTTAGCCATTAGTGGTGGATAAGGAACTTTTTTTTTAATATTATCTTACAGGTTTCCTCTAGTAGAATCATAGAATGATTGGTTAGAGTTGGAAGGGACTGTAAAGATCATCAAGTTCCAACCCCCCTGCCACGGGCAACTCCCACTGGAGCAGGTTGCTCAAAGCCCCATCCAGCCTGGCCTTGA
The DNA here is from genome assembly GCA_013400555.1 of Jacana jacana. Taxonomy (NCBI): domain Eukaryota; kingdom Metazoa; phylum Chordata; class Aves; order Charadriiformes; family Jacanidae; genus Jacana; species Jacana jacana. The sequence continues at coordinate 155,844 of VZTM01008704.1, forward strand.
ACACTTCCAAGGATGGGGCACCTGCCACTTCTCTGGGAAACCTGTTCCAGTGCCTTACCACCCTCACAGTAAGGAACTTCTTTCTAGTATCCAATCTAAATCCCTCCTCTTTCAATTTAAAATCATTACCCCTCATCCTATTTCTACGCTTCCTGACAAAGAGCCCCTGTCCAGCTCTCCTGTAGGCTCCCTTCAGGTACTGGAAGGCTGCTATAAGGTCTCCCTGAAGCCTTTTCTTCTCCAGGCTGAGCAACCCCAACTCTCAGCCTGTCTTCATAGGAGAGGTGCTCCAGCCCTCTGGTCATCTTCACGACCTGTTCCAACAAGTAGCTAAAAAACAAGACAAACTTGACTGCTGATATTTTTTTGCTATAAGATGTTGTCAAATTTTTGTGTTCATAAGGCTATCTGCACAAGGTCATGTGACAATGGACCGCTCTTATGTTCTCCAGTGTTTCCACAATCTGTTTTTAAATGCAGTGAAGGTAATGAAATTCACACTATTTCTCCTTAGGAGATATTCCACAGACTAATATGTCATCAGAATGCTTTTTTCAATTGCTTTGATAGTGTATTGATTACATTGCAGTTGTATCTGAAGATTCTGATTGGGAATGCATATCTAAAAGCTGATGACAAATTTGGATTGCTTTGCTCATCATTGTTTCTGACTGATTTTCCAGCTTCTCTCCAAAACCTTAGTTCTAAGGTGTATGTGTTTTGCAGTTATGTTCAAAATGCATAGGGTTAGTGATACTGAGGAAGAACCAGTTGACAAAAGATTTTTTCCATTGGGCAAAAATATTGAAAACATTTTAAGCTTTCTCAAAATAGTTCTTATTTTCTTTCCTTTCCTGTCTCAGAGTTTTCTATATGAAAACAAACAAACGAAAAAAGGGGTACAGCTTTTTTCTTTGTACTTCTGCAACTTGAAATCTTTGGCCAGTTGGCCACAATCAACAAAAAGTATTGAAATACTTCTGATTCCAAATGTCCTGCATACGGCACTAGGAAGCCGTAATTGCCACTTCTTTCCATTTTTAATGGAAATTTTCATGTAGACTCACATTTCCAGCAGGCATGGGTATAGTGTAGTACTACTGTTGCCCAGCCAACACAACTACAAAAGATATGTAGTATTGAGGTACAGGCAAACTGCAGATCTAGGCAGCAGCATAGCCATGTCATCTGTTTTGCTGTGCAGTTCTTAACATTTGGTTTGCTTTTTTGGCTGCTGGCAAGCGCTGATGTGACATTTTCACGAAACTACCTATCACCAAACTCAGTCCTCACTGTAATTCTTCACCATGTCTCTTAATGCCCCGAGAAACTTTGTACTGCCAAGAAAACTTTACCTGCTTGCTCACCTCTTGTATTCCAGGTCACTTATGAATGTGTGGAAAAGCATGACTCACAGAGCACAGCTGTTGGTGGGTGATCTTCTGCCTTTGCAGGAGTTGACTTGATAACTTCGGTTCCCTTTTTATGAACTACTTAGACCTGTGGCAAGACTATCCCTGCTGTATCATGGCTGCTTAGCATCCTTAGAGGCCTCAGGTGAAGGTATTTGTTAAAAGCTGAAATCCAAGTAGACTATATCATGTAAATGGTTTTTATGCAAATGTTTGTTCACCCCTTCAAAGACCTCTGAGAGGCTTGTAAGGAGGGACTGCTCTTTACAGAAGTCATGCTAACACTTCTCAATTAGATTTTATTTATTCAGGTACTCTCTGGATCTGTACTTCGTTGGAGTTTCTGCTTTTTGGTATTGTTCGGCCTGTAGTTTCCTGCAATCTTTGAAAAAAAATTTAGAAAGTCAGCCTTCAGTCCTTGAAGTTGTTTGATGTGAGATGTCAGTATGTTGTTAATAATTCAGCTGTTCCNCCTTTTCCCCAAAAGAAGGGTTCTCTAGTGGGCATCACTCCAGTTTTTATACAGTTCACCATTCATTTAACCTCCCTGCAACACTCTCCCTTGCTCTTATCCCTCCTTTCACATCCCAGCCGTCATTTGGGCCTATTAACTCTGCTGAGCTTTTTGCTCCTTATGGCACAAAAAGAGGATTTACTAAATAGCTTAAGTCCCTTGCTGGTTTCTCCCCTTTTCTGCATTTAGTGTCACAATTAACTTTCAGTTTACATGCTTTGCTTGGAAACAACTTCAGATTTTTCAATTCTTAATTTTTGGCTTCCTTACTCACCTTACTCTTTCAGAGGAATTTAGACACAGCTGAATGAACTGATAGATATGAAAGTCATGCTGAAAGGGGCTGAAACAAGCTTGGTCAAATAAGATTTGCCTCCTGAATGTGAAAGAGAAATGCCTGCTTGTCTTCTGTTCTGCTTTCTCTTTGCTCTTCTACTCTCCCTCCTCAACAAAAAACAGACAAAACAAACAAAAAGTTGTTTGTTTTTTTTTTCCAGAGGAAGTAATTTACAAATATGGTGTCCTTATTTCAACCAGATGCATTTATTTACTTCAGCAAACAGGTCTGGGCTAAGAAGAAAAGGCCAGCCGCAATAAAGTAACATTGATGTGACAGCATTGGAAACCTTCCCTGATGTTCTTCTCTGCTTTATGAATCTTATGTATTTTATGACTCTAATTCAGTGCTTGCTTTCTCTTCCATTTCTCCAACTTGTTTCCCATAGTTTAACACTCACTCTGTTGTATGGAAGCTGAGTGGCCTGCCTGGCTGCTGCTGTATGTTACTGATGGTCCTTACACAGGACTCCAGAGCCATTGTGAATTCTAGGTATATTGCCTGCATCCATTTCAGCAGTGACTGCTACTTTAAGAGGTGAAGAGATTTGTTTATTCCTTCCTCCTCATCATCTGCAGGTCTGCATCCTCTACTGGAAGTGCTCTAAATCAAAACAAGTCCTTACAGAAATCCTCTAAATCAAAAATGACCTGAATAGTTTAATTGATTTTGGAGAGGGGCTTATAGCGCAAGTGGAGGTGGCAAGAGAGGTATGTAAACATTTCTCTTTGAACATTTCCAGTTGTCTGCTTTTAACTCAAGCTTTGTTGAAGATTTGTGATCTTAAAGAAGCACGTCCCCAGCTAGCCAGTAAGTCTTCAGTAGAGTTCTAAGCAGCTTTTTCCTCCTTCTTTAACCTTTTCAACTCCCCTACAAGATGCTATGGGATACCAGGGCTGTTCCTCAGTCTGCTCCTATTTTATTAATATTTTACACTTATGTTATTGTTTCTGAATCCTGAAATACATACAATGATTCTGGGAAAATGAGGATCGGTGGATTTGTAAAACTAGCCATAAGAATGAAGGCATGTCAGCAGATGCACCTCTGGATGGATGTCTAGGAGTATTTCAGCTTGGCCGTTTTTCCAGAGGGTCTAGGATTTAAAGTGCTAATGGTCAGAGAATATTGGGCACCTAATTTCTTCATATACTTAACTTGACATTAATACTGTTTTATTTTAGCTGTCTCCACTGTGCTGATAAACTCCAGATTTCCTTCACTTAGACACTGTCACTGAAAGCACTGATTTCTTTTTGTTTTAATGGCTACATAAAAAATGTCTAATAAAAAGGTAATTCCTATCCCAAAGCAGTTTCCACATGAAAAAGAAAAAAAGACAAAACAAAACAAAACCCGAAACAACACACCCCCCCTCCCTACTGAGCAAATATATAATTTTCTCACTCTTCATCATCTTTATATTAGGGGTTTTATATCCCTTCTCTCCTCTGAAATTTTAAACCAAATATTTGGGGGCAAACATGCTGGTTTGGGTAAAACGTAAAGCAAGTCATTATTTCTTTCCTCTGCCCCTTTGATTCCATTTTTTTTCTGCAAATTTTCATTCATTTTCCAATAATAGCTAGAAGGAGATAGGAGAGTGGGTTACAGAGAAATACCACATTAAGTTTTCTTCCTGGAAATATAAAGGGAAGTCACTAAATTTCTAAAGTCCTCATTTGGTGAGCATTTGTGGAATCTGAGGGGAAAATACATCTCAGTTCTTGATCAAGACTTTAAACAAATGTTCATACTGACTCTGCTGCTGAGGAAGAACATAACTCAAAATGCAACTACCTTTGCATCAAGTGGATCTTCCTTCAGCTTGTATTTCTTTATATTGAAGTATCTGCCTGTTGTTCTAGCAAGAGATAACCTTTCACATGAGCTGTTGTCACATTTTCCATGCCTGTTGTTTCTGTGAGTCCTTCCTCAAGATTGGTTGAATCCAATGACACAGGTGCAGAAAGGCTGTTACTTGATTATATTCATGGCACCATGCACCTTGAGGATGCTCATGGAATAGACAGTGAGTGCACAGCAGCAGTGAAAATCTTAACTGCTCTTTAAAGCTGTGTTGATGATAAGTGACACATCTGGAATGGAGATACTAAAGTACCCATGCTACCTCTGGCCAGTGGGGGTACCCTGAGGGAAGTCAGCCATCATCTGAAATGTGGGAAGGGCAAAGTGACTCAAGTTCCACTAAGTAGTGATGCAGGATGAGGACCTTCTGTCACAGCCAGGTGAGACTCAAAGTCCGTAGAGCAGAGTAGCACCTTTACACCAGGATGCTGGCATTCTTGTACCTGCGAGGAAGATATTTGGTGCTCCAGGACTGACTGCTCACCTTGGTAGATTGCAGGGGTGTTTGAGTGATGGCAGGCCATGCTGGAAGGCCATAAAAGGCATGCAGGTGTTGGTGTGAAGACCAATGGAGATGATGGGCTCTAGGAGAAGCCCTGTTCTGGCCCAGGTATTGACTCAAACCACCCCGTGTGTTGAGAGCAGGCCCTTTAAGAGGGAGTTACTGAAAGGGCACATATGCAAATAAGTGGAAGTAAGCGAAACGAAGTATAGTGAAGGCGAAACAAAGTGTAGGAAGCAGCAAATGACACAAATGTTGTAGCCAATCATGGGGCAACTTTAAGCGAGTGGAAAGTGCGTGGAAAGCTCGTGGACAATATCCCTCTCCCTATCCGAAATGTAGTGCCTAGCGAATGAGGACCTGTGACTTTAGAACAGACTGGATTCTGCCTTCTGACTGGATTGTACTGCTTCCTACACTTTGTTTCACCTTCACTATACTTCGTTTCGCTTACTTCCACTTATTTGCATATGTGCCCTTTCAGTAACTCCCTCTTAAAGGGCCTGCTCTCAACACCCGTGATTGCTGAATTCAACGTTTTCTGTGGATTTACTGTAATGGATGACCCCCCTCACATTGGGCACAAGGTACCCAGATGTGACAGGCCTATTCCTGCTGTGTCAGAAGGACCTCAGGTCCCAAAAGGCTGAGACATGGTCTGCTGCTGTGGCCTGTTGTCAACAGATTTGGCTCCCTGGAATGCAGCGCAAAGCTTGCCGGTGCCAGAGCCAAGCACTGGCATGCTTCATCAGTTTCACCATGGCATTGCTGTAAAAACAACATAGTGGGCTGGACCTGTCTTGAGGAAGTGCAATACAGAAAGGGAAGAACTGGTCTCTTGCCCAGACCACGACAATGCAGACTGAATAATTCAATTACTGCCTGGCTTGACTCTGCACATGCAAAACCGCCCACAGTGGGGGCTTAGCTATGTACTTAAGCCAAAACTGATTGCTCTCTCATTGAGCACAATTTCTGACATCTCCTGTCATGTTGTGTGGTTAGGTCAACTTTGGAGCTCTTTGTGGGCTACCAAACACAGGTCCAGGAATGAATTCTTGTCTTGCTGTTTTTGACTGATATGGGTGTGCTTTCTTCAGCACTGCAAAATAGCCCCTCTTAGTTACGTGGTTATATGCCGGTTCCATGGGCCTGTACTGTCTTTCTAAGTCTTGCAGGAACCCTTTGTTCTGCCAACTATTTCTCAATCAACAAGCTATCTGGAAAGTAGACATTTTTACACCACTGTCACACAATCTGCCTCAGGGGCCTGGACATCTGCTTGGACAGACAGGTGCAACTGTGGTATAGAGTCATGATGATGTCTGTCTTGTGTTTTCTGTATATTTGGAGTGTCCAGCCAATGTACTGTTCAGTTTATATCTTTGTGCTATATAAGGAAAAAGAAATGTTCAGCGGGTTTTTCTTATTTTGCCAATATTTTGTGGAAGGACCTGTTTGTAGGATCTAACTTCTGCATCAAGAAATTAGACTTATCAGTAATGATATTTTCCTTTATGAAGTATTTATCTCTCTACCTCCCTCCCCTGTTGTTTGAGGCTTTAAAATGACATGCAGCCTTTTTGGTTTTTTTCTCCTTTCATTATGAAAACCCCAAATCCAAACTGCTTAGAGACTTGGCAACTACATTGTTGTACAATATGAGCAAAATGAAATATTACAAAAGAAATTATAAAAGATTTTGTCAAAAGGTGATGGTAGGGGGAAATCTATAGGCAAGAGCAGGAAGTAATGAGCTCTTGAAGGAGGTTGTAAATCAGCAGTTAGTTACAGGTTGATTTTTTGTAGGAGTTAGAAATGTCATGCTGCCCTTTGGTAAATCTGAAACAAGTGATCAAGTGTGAGAGCCCTGCTTTTGCAAGAAATGTGTACTGTGAAATCCATGCAGATTAGTACATCCATTGTTTGCAGTGCTCAGAGCAGAGTGGCATAACCTTGCTCTAGCTGCAAAATAGATGCATTTCAGATCCTATTGTCTTGTTCTGTACTGAATGTAGGTTTTACTTTATTACATGTTCTGTACAACTCTCTGTATGGAAGAGAACTTGTGCCTTCAAAGTATAAAAAATATAATATGAAATAATGATACCTGAGTGCCTCAGGTTTTTAATTTTAATAATAGATGACATTTATTTTGTACATTCCTGTGTGAAAAGGAGTACTTAAGGGTGAGTAAGTATGCCTGAGGTCCCTAAGATCTACTTTGGTTCTGCTACTGGCGTATCTTTTTTCTTCATTAAACTAAGAGAAGCCCAAACCAGAGGTCATGCCATGCCATGCTATAATTGTAAAGATACAGGGTAATCCTGTAGATTCTGCGTAGCGCTTCACCTAAATAGATGAGGTAGGAAAGAACAGAAAGGAAAAGGAGACAAGAAGTGAGAGGAATTAAGTGGGTCACCAGCATTCAGGATTTTGCTATTGGTTTTTTGGAAGTAGATTGGTTTCCAGTGTTATGTACGGTACACAGTAAGTGTCAAATGAAGACTTCTTGTCTCTGTTCTGCTTCACCCTGGTTATTCAATCTCAGGAATCCATAACTTAGAAATAACTCCTGGGGACATGCGACTCACATGTTCTCATAAAAGGAAACTTGTCCTGTCCTTGGTGATTGAGACCTTATTTGAAGATATCATTTGGATCTGAAAATGGTGCATTTTGGGAGAGGGGGAAGGAGATGAGGCGGTTCCTTAATTTCACTGCAGTTGTAGAGGACATAGTTTTTGTCGGGTGGCCGCTGCTGTTCTTAATGGGATTTACTTCTATTTTTTTTCCTCTTCTTTCTTTTTCTTCTTTTTAAATGTTTCTAAATGTAAACTATTCAAGGTTTAAATCAGAGCCCATATTGTCTTTGCTTGACTTGGCTTAGTCTGAAGGCTCTGTCATCTCTTAATTAAATTATTTTACAAGGGGGAAGGGGTGGCGGTGGGAGAACACTTGGCACCATAGAATCAGGGAAAGTGTTTCATGATTGTCTCACCAATTCCAAGGGGGTTTGGTTTCTGATTTTTCTCACCTTTTGCCCTGGTGCCTGCCCAGATTTACACAGAGCAGCAGGTGCTGAGAGCCGAGCTGTGCTTGGAGAAATGACTCTTTGGTTCTTCTCCTTCTGGGAGAGGATTCAGTTTTCATTTCCAGTCTTTCCAGTCAAGGTCAGCAGTGTGTAGCCTTGGAAGGAGCGGGAGCCTCTCTGATTCATTGCAGCAGGCTCCTTCTCCTCTGATTTAATGCATGCTGTACAGCATTCTGAATGCCCCTCTATCTTTCTGACATGTCTCCAAGGCCCTCTTCATTGTGATATCTGAACACGGTAAGATTTTCCATGTTGTTATCCTCCCAGTATTCCTGTAAAGGCAGTACAAGCAGACTCTTCAGGTCTAATAACAATAGATTATCTTTGGAACCATTATTTTTGTCTGCACTTGATGGACATTGGGCACTGGTCATGATGGGAAGAAGACTGTTTCAACACATGCACCTTTCCAACATCCATAACCTGTATCATTTTCTGCATGTTACCATTAACTTTTCAAGGAATTTGGCTCTTTGTGATCAAAGTCTTGGACGTTTTTTATTATGTAGTCACAATGTTAGCTGACAATGAAAATCTGTATTACATTAGGGCCTGTAGAAATGTGGATTAAAAATTGGTCTGTACCTTGGAGATGTTACAATTCCCTCTGCAAGGATCCACTCAGAGGGAAAATGAATTCCAGAGAGGCTGGCAGGTGGTATCTGTGTGACCGCATGAAACACGGCTTGTCTGGGTGCTCTGCTCCTGAGGAAGTGGGTACTGAGAAAGCTGTATGAAATGGTATGCTCATAAGACTTTATTACTACAGCATTGGAAGAGTAAATAACACTGCTGAACATGAATTTGTCCTAGTTGGTCTTTAAGACCGAATACTTTCAAATCAATGCAACACTTTCTCATAAATAATCCTTCACTTGAAAAGGGTTCCCATATCCATATTTCAGCCCCAGGGGTGATGTTTTCTATGATGTAAAGATTTTTTTTCTTCTGTTGAGGTTCCCCACATGTCCCATTTGTTGCAATTGGGATCTGTGATCCCACTTGCTCACAGCAGATGCTTGTGGCACTGCGGAAAGAAACTTTTCCCTGGGAATCATCCCTACTAACAGCTATGGCTGTTCCATGTTTGAATCTGCTTATCCTTGTAAGATGTGTTTGCCAAAGAGTTTTTATATGTGTAGAGGGAGCATTCGACTTGTAACTTCCTGGCACTCAGCTTTGCAGGCAGTTCTAAGAAAACACATCCGTGTGCTTTCACATCATGAAAGTGATGTGGAAAAACTTTGCAACCAATTTGGGTGTACAGAGAAAATGATCGTGATGGGAAAGTTTAAAAGCAGCAACTTTGCATGATCAGAAATGCTCAGTGGATATAGATGGAGGACCCATGGCCTGTTTCAGTTTTTGTCTGATATTTTTTTTCTCCTTGGAGGGGCTTATGTTTCTGGCAAAGAAAAAAAGGTATCATAAGGTTTGAATTAATTTGTGCTCTTGGGAAAAAGTTTGTTCTTTGAATGATGAAAAGATACAAAGTGCAAGCAAATGTGTCCCTATATTTACGTATATTAAAAACTAGAGGCAACTTTGATTGGAGTCTGAATGAAAAATAATATTTGTCAGGCCTTTTTTTTTTTTTTTCTTCTGCTGGGAACGAAAGTAAAAGGATAAATGATTTATTTTGAGATTACCAGGGCAATGCAATCAGAGTTACAGTAGCAGTGGGAGTCTGAAGTGAAGAGCAAAGGGTTTAGGATACTTTAGGAAGGCCTATCATGATGGCCTTCATGCTACAGAACATGCAAAGGCAGGCACAATACCTGGGGAAAGGTGTTACTATCTTACTTACAATTTCTTGTCAGAACTGGCAATCTCTCTCTGCAAAGTGGAGAAGAGAAAACTCTGGTTGATCAGCTGTCTAGCGAATGGTGGAAGGTGGTGAGAGGAAAGGAGCCATCATAAAGACATTGTTCATGCAAAAGTGAAAGTCAGCAAGCTCCTCCAAGTGGTGTTCCCATGGACAGGAACTGCCCTTGCATGTTACGCCCATGTTGCTGGTTTGACACCAATACTGTTCAATGTCTTAATCAGTGACACAGACAATGGGACTGAGTGTACCCTCAGCAAGTTTGAAGATAAGACCAAGCTAAGTGGTGCAGTTGACGTGTCTGAGGGATGGAAGGCCATCCAAAGGAACCTGGACAGGCTCAAGAAGTGATCTTGTGTGAACCTCATGAGGTTCACACTTAGTTGAGGCAACCCCTAGCATCAATGCAGTCTGGAAACTGAAGTGATTGAAAGCAGTTCTGCGGAGAAGGAAGTGGTGGTACTGGAGGATGAAAGCTGGGCATGAGCTGGTTATGTGCTCTCCCAGCCCAGAAGGCCAACCGTATCCCAGACTGCATCAAAACCTGGCCAGCAAGTCAGGGGAGATGATTCTGTCCCTCTACTCTGCGCTTGAGAAATGCCAACTGGAGCACTGTGTTCAGCTCTGGAGTATTCAGCACAGGAAAAACATGGACCTATTAGAGCACAAAAATGATCTGAAGGCTGGAACACCTCTCTTATGAGGACAGGTTGAGGGATTTGGGTTGTTCAGCCTGGAGAAGGGAAGGCTCTGAGGAGACCTAGTTGTGGCCTTCCAAAACTTAAAGGGGGGCCCTACAGGAAAGATGGAGACAAATTTTTCAGCAGGGCCTGTTGCAGTAAGACAGGGGTAATGGTTTTAAACTAAAAGAGGGTAGATTTAGACTAGATACAAGGAAGAAATTTTTTATGCTGGGGGTGGTGAAACACTAAACAGGTTACTCAGGTGGTAAATGCACCATCCTTGTAAACATTCAAGGTCAGTTTGGATGGAGCTCTGAACAACCTGATCTATTTGTCCTGGCTCCTTGTAGGTGAGGTTGGACTAGATGACCTTTAAAAGTCGTTTCCAACCCAAACTCTTCTATTGTTCTATGCTCCTAGAAGGGATGCAGAAGCTTAGAAAGGATCTCTAGAGCAAGAAGATGTATTCCTTCAGGAAAGGGCAAGTAACAAAAGATGAGCATCAAGCTGCATAAGTGAACATAACAGTGGCTGCAGAGAACCAAATGCCAAGGGCTTCCAATGTGTGATCCTATCATACATATTCTACTTCCCAGATGCTTGGATTCATCTTGGTTCCAGCATGTATTTTTGCATATAACTGAACAAGCAACTTATAGGAAACTTAAGGGCATCCTTGGGATTATTTTCCTATGCATGTGAAGCAAGTACATGTAAAAGCAGTTGGTTTTTGTTGAACTCAGCTATGAAGAAAAAGTGTGTTATAAAAATAATGTTGTAACTTTTATATTTAGCCCTTAATTGTAGTCCCATATACAGAAAGATTATGAAACCACAGCACATATTCCAAGTAATATAATTTGTCAGTTACAGAGTCCTGCTTGGTGCACTTTGAAGATTTTCTATTTCATTTAGAGATCCTCCATTTTCTGCTGAAAACAGCAGAAGAAATGTCTGTGAAGTCAGATCAATCATTAAAGTGAAGTTCAGGCTTCTATATTTTAATTAGATAACATCATTCTAGGTTCCAGTTGTTTGCATGCATGGAATAATTTATAGCAACAGTAGATCTTTAACACAATCCCGCCTAGTCACATTGTGGTCATGGTTAATGATTTCAGTGCTCTGTGGAAAAGTTTCGGGCTAGGGATGTCTACAGCTTTCGAAAAAATGCCCAAACCTGCCCAAATTTAAAGGTCTTGACTCACACAGAGTACTTTACACAGAGTTGTTAAAAAGGCAGATCTTGAATGAGTAAGAATGGAAGTGATGTAGGGAACTAATTGTAGTCATGCTGATGATACCCCTGCTTGGGTAATGCTGCTGTTGAGATCTGTTGTTTTCTAATTTACTGAAACAAACATAATTTTTTTTACTTATGTTGAAATAAAAGCTCCCTGAAGTAAAGATGAATTAAAAAGTGTTACAACTTGTCTTAGCACAGTGTGGACACATATCACACTTAAAACAGAGGACCTAAGCCTTAGTGTAAAGGAGTACATATTTCATTAATGTAGACCCACGCTTCCTTCTGATTGCAGCATCAGTGTCCTCACTACAGACCTACAGGACTGATTTCTTTTTTTCCTAGAAGTTTAAAAATGCACGGAGAGTTTGTGTCAAGATCCTCTGAGTGCTTTATTAATATTTTTGCATTCTATAAATATAGTGGCTTTTTTTTCCTTTTATGAAGTTCCCAGGCATGTTATGGTCTTTGTCTTGTTCACTGTCTCTCCGTTTCTGCTTCAAGTTTGGAGCTCCAAGGCTTTCTTTTGGGTTTTATCAAATTACACACTGAAGAAAGGCATACATTTCAGAAACAGATGGATTTAATGTGCATGAAAATACATGCCTTTTAAAGAAACTAAATCAGTAGTTATACTTCTACCCCTTTTTATTGAAGACAGAGCTCTGAGAGATCTCTGGTCTAAAATATGACTTTACAAACATCAGCAAAATAAGATTTATTTGCATGGAAATTTGACAGAATGTCAGAGAAACCATCAACAACACCAAATTTGACAGTTTCTAGTACACATGAAGGGATGCAGGACAGTACTAATTAAAATATATAGAAAAATGGCTTTAAGAATCCATAACCAGTTGACATTTCAAGATTCCTATTCACCTTTTATATTGAGTCCACAGCTGCCTATGTGTTGAAACATTTTTCAGAATAAATTTAACTGGCAACATGAAGTATATTTTAGTTGCAAATTAATGTTTATTCCTTTTCAAGGTGTGGTGTTTGTTCTAATGAACTGAGAAGCAAAACTAAGACCAGTTGTTTGGTTTTGGTTTTTCTTTGCACCAGGCTCCCACAAAACTGTCTTACACAGAGAAGCTGAAGAGGAATAGCTACTCTATTGCTTATCCATGTTTCATAAGTATTGTCTTTGCCTTACTGCAAAGGAACCTGTGCTGTGTCTCTTCTCTGTGCCACGTCTGTGCTTGCAGCACTGAATTAAAAAAGATACGAGTAAAATTGCTGTAGGAGGATGGGACAGAGGGAGCTGTGAACATCTCCCATGGGAATGTGAAGGACAGGGCCTGGTTTCCAACGGATATGACTCTGTAACAGTGTGGATGTTCCTTAATCTGGAGTCAAAATATACTCGGTTGAAATAACTCTGGGTGACCTGACCGCAGGGTTCTTTTGTGGTGTTTCTGGACCAGGCACAAAAAGCAAAGACAAAATGACGATAACAGTTTACACTCCCAGGGTGGACCAGGGCATACTTTTATACCTGGCTATGTCTGCAATTCAGCAAGCTGCTTAATTATGTTCCTCACCATTAGCACATAATCAAGTCCACCATTTTTCTCCCTGCCTAAGTCTTCAAGGATTCAACCGCTGAACAGGCTTGGAGCTGAACACATGCTTTGGAAGTTTGCTGAGCCCGTGCCCAGCCAGTTGAGTTTGCAGAAGTGTTCAGGACCTCCCTGCTCCCTCATTCCTGGAGGCTCTCATTCAGAAAGCAATTCCTTAAAGGAAGCACTGAGGTACGTGCTTAGGGGTTTTCCTGACCAATAACAGGTGGAGATCGGCCCACAGTTGTGCTTTATCAAAATAAGCTGCCTCCTCAATAGGAGCTGTTGAAACAGACCATCAAAGAAGAAAATAACAATTGAAAAAAACATTCATTCTTTTTTATAGAAAGCAAATATTTATCTTGGAAGTATCTGGAGCTCTGCTAGCAATTGATGAACACCAAGCATGCGACAAGTCAGTTTTAACCAGCAGCAAAAATCAGGGGCTCAGCTGTGTTGCCTGATTTCCCTGATGCAGCAAAACTGGATGTGTCACAAGAGTTAGTTTTCTTTTGCCAATCCCCTTGCCAGTAAATGGCAACGTTCCAACAATTCATAGCACAACCTCCCAGTTGAATTTAAATGCTATTTCACAGTATGTTTTAGAGTCTTAATATAAGTTTTTTCAGATCATCAGCTACTCTTCAAACTGAAAAGATTTTTTTTAAGTTTTCCTGAATTGGATAATCCGTCTCTAATATGTATTCCAATGATCTCAAGGACGGTCTGAATTTAGGGCTTTTTTTTAATACTTCCTCTCTCAATGATTAGATGATTCAGTATATTGAATGAATGCAGCTAATCCAGCCATATTTTACCACATGAATGTGCAGATCTAGCAGTAATTAGCATTCTTTAATTTTACATTATGTCCTAAATGGTATATATCTGAGAATTAGTTGCTTTGGTTTTTGTCATCTCCCATTACAGCTCTATACTTCTCTGTCTTCACCTCTATCACACAGTTCTGCAGTTTACTCCAAAATATGTCAGAATCAGAGTGCTGACTTGCTGAAGTTGGCACGGGAAGTTTTTGAAGACCAGAACCTCAAAGGACTTGAAAAAAAAAAGTAATGATGAATCACGAACCAGTTATGTCCTCCTTATAGCCATACATTTTGTTTAAAAACTCTCCATCTGATAACCTGGTTATCCATTACTTTACTGGGTCCCAGTCCCTTGGTAACTAATATAAATGTGATGTAAATAGGCTCTTTTTTTTGAATGAACCAATTAGTTCCTTTTGACAGGAAAGCTGGGTGTGGAGTGGTGCATGATAGAGAGCGTTTCTTGTAGATAGTGCAGTTGAGACACAGCAGGTTTATCTCTCTCCATTCCCATAGTACTTCACTGTTAGCCCAAAGGACTTTGTTGTATCTAACATATGTGTGCCTATGGAATGCTATTAAAAGAAGTATCATGGTGGAGAGACATCCCAATGGTTAAACATGTCTGAGATTTAAAAATCTTAGGAAAGGAGGAAAATATTATCTTAGACCTGTGCGGGGAGGATGAGGGGCCCACGGTTAAATTTGTTGAGCTCCTCTGGGACAGGTCGAGGTCCCTGTGCACTCTGCACGCTTGCTTCTGGAGCACAGTGTGCTTTCACAGGGGAAGGGCTAAGCACTGTACAAATTTACCAGAAGGAAGGCAAACAAAGAAGTCAAGAGATGTACATAGATGATAACAAGGTAAATATTAGAAAAGTTGGCGTGTATTATACTAATATAATAGGATATCAGTAAGGAACAAATAGTCAGACATTTATGGCTGGTTAGGCTGAGAACAGTACCAGCCTGGTCTGATAACACTCCAGCTTTCCGTTGGTACAACTTAGACTGAAAGCATGGCATATAAAAACATATAGGAAAACTAAGATGTCAAGGTCAGTTAGTGGAGCAGATCTAACATTCATGGAGGAAAGAACTGTGGCAGCAGGATGTATTGGTACGAAGGCAAAGACCTCTTAGTTTTCCCCTTCCTCATTACTTTAGAGAGCCTTCACCCTGAGGACTCATAGCTTAGTGAGCCAGTAAGCTACAAGGGTTATATCACACATTTCTTATTTCTGTGAAAAATCTGATTTTCCTCATATCTAAACTATGGATATTAATGGAAGCATCCACCAGTTTCGGCATGGGCTGTACTGTACTGGGCTTTGTTGTGGATATTTGTTTTGATATTTTAGTCATAAATCACTCCTCCTCATTCTGTTTTGTTCTGAAAGGGAAATTGTTTCAATCTCTCTTCTCCCCAAATTTCTCGTCACCTCTGGGCCACAGTCTCCCATGTTGTGAACAAATACTGTTTTGCAGCCTTCCTTTCTGAACATCCTAAGATGACAAATTACAGGACACAGACATCCTTTTCCTGTGTTTTTCCTAAGAACGTTAGCACACTTGAAGGCCACGTCAAAGAATAACAATCCATTAGTATTTTACACAGTAATGGATAATATTGTTTTAAAAATGTTGGTATCCTTTAACAGATTACATAAACACAACACTTTAACAGAAGTGGAGAAAAAGACTGGGGAGGTGGGTGACAATGACTGAAACATCACGTTATCAAGTAGCTTCATCTGGGTACCCATGCACTATGCATGTTGTGGTAAGCTCCAACATCACACAGTAATGAGACAGCAGCTTTCCAGCTGCGAGACTGCAGCCTGACCTTGTGGGATACAGTGTGTGGACACAGGATGGGGGCCTTAACAACACAAAGTGACACACTTGAGGCTGTCTTCTTATTCAATGCCTAAGCTGCAAACTCAGATCAGGAGAAGTCCCACCTCTGTTGAAGTCAATGAGGGGTTCACTGTTGGCTTTGTTGTACATTTCCAGAATCTCAGATGAGCAATGACTCTCTCATCTCAGGTTGTCTTATGTCCCCATTCATATTTCATGGCAAGAGAGCACACATGTTTTAACAAATCTGCTTCACAAGGCCAATAAATATGAAAATGTTTTTTTGAGAATGTTATACACTTCTTGAACAAGAAAGTACCCTTTACAGCTCGCTATGGTTTTGGTAGGAGTTGTGACAAGCTGGCTTCAAAAAATTCTTTGTTTCCAACAAATGTTACATTTTCTAAACCACTATTTTTTTCATCTAATGCTGAACAAATGGCTGTGCGTATTATTGTTACATGGCATTATATGAACAATTTTTAAAATTACTGTTTTACAGGGAATTTTAATGTCAGATTCCAAATAATTCTCTTCATTTTTGGATTTCAGAACAAATTGTGAATAAACTAGATGGATTATATGTATTCACATTTTTTTTGCAGTATGATTACCTTGCTTACAATATTTTTGTTATGTGTGCAGTATGATCAGTTTTGTTCTGCTAACAGGAACAAGTAAGAAAAACAGATAATAAATAATCTGCTTCCTATTTGTGTTTCCATCTTAATGTGGACAATAGAAATGATCTTTCTTAAAAACTTTGGAAGGAATGATAGATGTTTGAGTTTGTGTATCTGTATGAGCCGACACAGGCAGGGCGCCAGAACAACCACAAAATCACGTATGCAAGGCAAAGAACAAATTTAATTTCAATACCTCGCAGACCAGGGAATCTCCAAAGCAGCGCCTGGGCAGAGGCATGTGAGTGGGAGATGCAGGCACAGCAGACCAAGAGGAAGCCATTTGTAGCGAGAGCCCTTGTTAACAAAGGAGTGAGAGAGTGAGGTCTCAGACTTGTTGTTTGTGCCTGTATTTCAAGGATTTAAGCAGGCATAGTTTTTCACTGTGCTTTGATATTTTTCAGCAGCAAGGCAGGTATTTTCAGGCATGTTTGATAAGGTGCCCCTGAGCCCATCACAGGCCTACATTATCTAAGTGCAGATGTTCTAGCTGTGGACCACATAACAATTGGTGTGATATATCTGTTTTCCAGCACCCAACCTGTGAGTCACATATGTACGGTCCTCCTCAGTGACAGACTGTACTTTCCCACAGTATTTTTGTGCATGTTTAACTACTTGATGAAAAGTGAAGGTTGTCTATGCAATTGATGTACAATAGATACTTACCAACATGATCATTTTTGCATTTTTGCACTAATGAATGTATTAAACGGGGACTATAGAGGGTAGCTGGTAAAATATTTTTGGAACAAATTGTGAATAAGCTAGACGGACTATGTGTATTCAAGTTTCTTTTACAATCTGATTTACTTGCTAACAATATTTTCTAGTTCTGTGTGCAGTATGATCAGTGTTGTTTCGCTAACAAGAGCAAGCAAAAAAACCACATGACAAATAATCTGCTTGCTATTTGTGTTTCCATTTTGATGTGGACAAAAGAAATTATGTTTCTTAAAAACTTTGTAAGGAGTGATAGCTAAGCTACTTGAATTTGTATATTTTTGTACATGTTTGACTACTTGATGAAACATGGAGGTTGTTCATGCAGTTCCTGTACAATAGATACTTATTATTATGATTTATCTTGTTTTAGTGGTCCCAAAGTCTTAAAATTATTTTCTGTTGTGTCACCTGTTTCTGTGACAAGAGTTTTACAATATAAATGACTTTGATTCTAGAGACACACTTTTTTTTTCTGGGGATGCAGAAGAGTTTAATGATCTCCTACCTTGCACTCCAATTGCCTGTTAGATCTGTCTTTTCATCGATAGCAATACCTGTCTCATAGAATCCTGGTCTACATGGATGTGCAGAGTTAGATGTAGAAAGGAACTGGAGCAAGGTATGAATCCTGGTCTGCAATAAGAGACATGAACGTGTTTCAGAATCACGTATACAATTTCTCCTACTGCAGTTCACCCCATGTTCATAAACCTTTTACATGTCTCACTGAGGAGGCTACTTTATGAAGAGCAGACATGTGGCCCCTTAGTCCAGATTGCCTTGTGTCATCTAGAAGTCACTTCTTGTTTTTATATAAATTAAAAAAATCAAACCAGGTTATTCCCTGTTCTCAGAGCTGTTCATGAAGAACCAAGTCCCAGCACACATAAAGCAAGAGGAGGGATCCAGGAGAGATCCAGGACTTCCCTTCAGAACCGGCATTTTAAAATGTTAGCCATTTCCTTGATCTTAGCATTGTGCTAAGGAAAATTGTTGTGGTTCAAGACAATAAATAAATGGCTACACTAAGCTTGCTGGTTTGTTTTTTTTTTTTGTGTTTTGTGTTTTGTTTTTTAATTTAAATTTGTTTTTTAAAAATAAATTTATTCTTGGGACATAGTTGCCTTCATTTCCCAAAACAGCAACTTTGAACAGCAAATGCCTCACAGCAAAGTCTAACAGAAGCAGCTTCATCCTGCTTTTCCTGTTTTGAAGCTAACTGTCCAGACCAAACTTGACTTGAGATTTCTGGATGAACCACAGCATGAATGTCCTGCCTCATCCTGCCTTCATCTGCTTTAACTTAGTAATCAGGTTCAGAAAAAATGCAACCCTTCTACTCTCTGTGCTTCAGCTTGTTCATCTGAGAAGCGACAGGTACCTCAGAGAAGCTGTGAAAAACAAGGGCTCACACTGTTACGAACTGCTAGAGTGAAGCAAGTGTGCTCAGGGAAAACTAGTGCTCTTGGGCAGGTCTTTGCAGATGATACCACCAAAAGACGACAACCTGTTTCTCTTGTTGTTTTGATTGTAACAATTGATGTTAAATAACATTCTTTCTTTTTTTTTTCTACCAGCAGCCATTCATTTGCTGCCTGAAATCGCTGCTAAGTCTAAGCAACGTAATTCTGCTTTGGGATAGTTCCATGCTAGCATTTTTCTACTTGTTTGACCAAACTCACTCCTGTGGCATGTAACAATAATTTCTAGGGATGAAGAGAACAATATTTTACAGTCTTGAAATGGCAAGCAGGAGCAAGACTGAAGGAGGCCCATTATACAGAAAACATGCACTTTTTTTTTTTTTTTTA
>VZTM01008708.1:0-22575 GCA_013400555.1 Jacana jacana
GTGCTTTGCAGCTCTATCCCAACTAAATTCTCAGCCGTTTTTCCCATTGAAGGCATTTTTCCCCAGTAGGCCCCATGCTCCCAAATGGAGATGTGTGTCTGTCCCCCCCACACCTTCCTTAAGATGCCTGTTCAGATGGTGTTCAGCATGAATCACAGACTCATTCAGGTTGGCAGAGACCCTTGGGATCATTGAATCCAACCATCAGTCCCACTCCATAAGTTCTCCCCTACACCAGAGCCCCCAACNCTGGTCACACTGATTCTCATACAAGCCAGGATGCCCTTGGCCTTCATGGCCACCTGGGCACACTGCTGGCTCCTGTTCAGCCACTTGTCACCCAGCATCCCCAGGTCCTTTTCTGCCAGGCAGCTCCAGCCACACTGGCCCAAGCCTGTAGCCATCCATGGGGTTGGGGTGGCCCAAGGGCAGGACCTGGCACTTGGCCTTGTTGGAGCCCATGGCATTAACATTGGCCCATGGATCCAGTCTATCCCAGTCCCTCTGCAGAGCTTCCCTGCCCTCATGCAGATCAACACTCCCACCCAACTTAGTGTCACCTGCAAAATGAGCCGCTGTTAAAGTCTTTGGAAGTCATGTAAAACAATGTCGTGGTGGTGTGTTTAATGATAAGGGGCTACTGGGAAATCTGCAGTTACCAGAGACTTACTGTTTCTTTCTCCCTGTTTTAGATTACAGGCAGAAATACAGAGACCACGTAGCAAGAGAGTTCCATGCATTTACGGAGTTGAATGCTTGTCTGGGTGACAGTGTGACTCTGAGCAGTAGATACACAAAGCTGGTGATGGTTATGAACCCTCTGGGAAGAAGTGAACATGAGGTCCTGGGTCTAAGGCAAAGACATGCAGAAGTTGAAAGGGAAGGTGCTCGCTTTGCAGCTACTGTGGAAACGCTTTTTCAGCCTGATGAAAGAGGTCAGACGCCACAGATCATTGTGCTAGTGGGCAGCGCAGGGATTGGAAAGACAGTGACAGCAAGGAAGATCATGTTAGACTGGGCAAGAGGAGCCATTTATGCACAATTTGACTATGCTTTCTACATAAACTGTCGAGAAATCAACCTTTCCCAGCAGGCAAATACACTGAGTCTGATGGATCTCCTCTCAGCTTGCTGTCCTTGTGGGAAGGTGCCACCTGAAGGAATCCTGGCCAGACCCGAAAAACTCCTGTTTGTCATTGATGGCTTTGATGAACTCAGGTTTCCCTGTGATCAGCCAAAACATAAACTCTGTTCTGACTGTGGGGAAAGGAAGCCGGTGGAAATCATTCTGAGCAGTTTATTCCAGAAGACTCTCCTCTCTCAGTCCTCCTTGCTCATCACAACAAGACCAACAGCTCTTCAAAGGCTGGGGCTGTGTTTAAAGGAGGAGTGTTATGCAGAAATAATTGGCTTTTCAAACGCTGAGAAGTATGAATATTTCCACAAGTTCTTCAGGGATGAAGAGAAAGCAATAAAAGCGATTACCTTTGTCAAAAGAAATGACACTCTCTTTGCCATGTGCCTTGTACCCATCATGTGTTGGACCATCTGCACTGTCCTTGAACAAGAACTTAATGAAGGGAAAGACCTTGCCCAGACTTCCAGGACAATGACAGAGCTGTACATGCTGTACCTTTCCAGCTTAATCAAGCGAGGGGGTGACCATCAGAAGGAGGATATGAAGAGGTTCCTGAGCAGACTTTGCTGCATGGCTGCTGATGGCATCTGGAAGCGGAAGATCCTGTTTCATGAGAAGGAGATTGAGGCCTATGGCTTGAATCACCCAACCCTCCTCTCGCTTTTCCTGAACGAGAGCGTTGTGAGAAACCGTATGAGGTGTGAGAGTGTCTACAGCTTCCTTCACTTGAGCTTTCAAGAGCTTTTTGCAGCACTCTTCTACGCCTTGGAGGACAATGAGGAAATGGGAGAGATGGAGATGTCAGGGAGGGATATAAAGAACGTGTTACAAAATTTCAGCAAGTATGATGCAGATTGGATGTTGGTGGTACGGTTCCTCTTTGGCTTGTTAAATGAGGAAACAAGCAAGTACCTGGTAGAAAGAACTGGGTGTAAAATCTCACCTAGAGTTAAGGAAGACTTGCTGAAGTGGATTCAGTTGAGCCCAGGAACAGCTTCGTGTCCGGGTGGAGTGATTCACAACTTGGATGTATTCCACTGTTTGTTTGAGATTCAAGAGGAAGCGTTTGTGAGCAATGCATTGCAACGACTCACTGGGGTAGTTCTGAAAGACTGTATCCTGAGCCAATATGATCAAATGGTCCTTTGGTTTTGTGTCAAGCAGTGGCCTGGCCTGGCCTGCTTTCATCTTGACTATTGCTCACTTGTACAGGAAGAGCACGAAAACGAGTTTGTTCTGGGACCTCCAGAGGGGTCACATCAGTAAGTATTGCTGGCCACCACAGGAGTGGAGTTTCTTGATCACATAAATTGGTCTGGTCTTGTTTTAAAAGCTAAAAATGGTTGGAAGTTTTCCATTATAGAACTGGGAGGAGTGGCTGACATACCAGGAGGCTGTGCTGGCATCCAGCCAGACCTGGCCAGGCTGGAGAGTTGAACGGGAAGAAATTGAATGAGCTAGAACAAGGGCAAGTGTAGAGTCTGGCATCTGGGCAAGAACAACCCCAGGTACCAGTAGAGGTTGGGAAATGACCTGTTGGAGAGCAGCGTAGGGGAAAGGGAGCTGGGGGTCCTGGTGGGCAGCAGGATGACCATGAGCCAGCACTGTGCCCTCATGGCCAAGAAGGCCAATGGCATCCTGGGGTGTATCAGAAGGGGGGTGGTCAGTAGGCAGAGAGAGGTTCTCCTCCCCCTCTGCTCTGCCCTGGTGNTGACCATTCATGAGGGTGACCTCATGAATGTTGATGAATATGGAAAGGGTGAGTGTCAGGAGGATGGAGCCAGGCTCTTCTCAGTAATGTCCAGTGACAGGACAAGGGGCAATGGGTGCAAGCTGGAACAGAGAAGGTTCCACTAAAATATGAAAAAAACCTGCTCATGGTGAGTGTGAGGGAACCCTGGCAGGGGCTGCCCAGGGAGGGGGTGGAGTCTCCTTCTCTGGAGACATCCCAAACCCGCCTGGAGGCGTTCCTGTGTGACCTGCTCTGGGTGTTCCTGCTCCAGCAGGAGATTGGACTGGAGGAGCTTTCAAGGTCCCTTCCAATCCCTGAGATTCTGGGATTCTGGGATTCAGCTAGGCTGGCTGCCCTCCGAGGGTGTTTTCAATCCTTTCATCCAGGTTCCAGCTGCTAGACCTCAGACTGATGGTATGTGTGTGAACACACATGCATTCAGTGGATGGGTTTTGCTGCTTTTTCTTAAAAGTGTCTCTTAAATGGGAAAGCTGCTGTAATTTGGTGCCTGCCTCACTGGAAGGGAATGCCTCAGAGGGGAGTTTTCCTTCAGAAGTAAACTTCTGTGGGACTAAAGTGCTGGCGTAAAGAACAGAGTTCAGCAGGATTGCTCTGTGCAAAGGATGACCTCGTAGGCTTTCCAAGGCTTTTTGTCCCGAGGCTGTTTGACGTAAAGGCTGCCCGCTCAGAGCCACAGCATTGATTTCAGCCACTGCGGCTTTTAAGTCAGTCTTAACCAGATCAGTGAGCCCTGTTTGTCTTGTGGGCTCCTCACATACCCTCATCCTGAACAGGGACATAGTGCTGTATGAGAGACAGCAGCGCACAGGACCTCATGGCTCAGGGGAAGGGGTGCTGAGCCCATAGCTTTGCTTTCTGTTTCCATGCCCAGCCTTTTTAGAGAAAGTCCCTGTCCCCAATCTTGCCTGTCCTAAACTCCTTCCTCCCACTGTGAGAGCTAAGCTTAAGTGAGAGGCCATGCAGAACCAGACTGTGCTGGAGAGATCCCCAGGCTCAAGAAGACACTGTGTAGAGGTATCCAAATCACTCCCTGCCCTTTGGCTGGAAGAACCCAAGATGACTTTTGGCGTCCCATGCATTTGTGATTACTGAGAATTTTATCTAAATCTGACCTAGAATTGCACAGTATGAAACACATCTGGGTTTTGGTGGGTTTGGGTTTTCTTTTTGCAGTAAATTGGAAGTACCCAAGGTTGTGCTTTGAGTGGCATGTTACGCTCTCTAACATGCTATCTTGATGTTTGTGAATGAGTAACAAATTCAGCTTGTGTCCTCTAATGCAGGCCATTGTTCTCTGACTCTTCTAGGAATGCACCTTGGTCCACTTCACCACCCACCTCCCTGCTCTGTCAGGCTTTAGGAAATCCCAGGAACAAATTAAGAACAATCAGGTGAGAGAATGATTCTGTTCCTTAGAGACAAACAGACAAAAATGGCAGCCCTTCTCTCAAACTGGGCAGCTGGCTCTGTTCACCTGAATCCTGCTGATGAAGAAGTGCCTTTGTTTGATGCTCTTAAGCCTATTGCCTGGGACCAGGTGTTGGAGAAGTGGAGTCTTTTCACAGCCTGATAGAGCTCGTGTTCACAACCCTCACGCCACAGAGTGATGTCCAAGGGCCCTGCAATGAGGCATTCAGGGAAGGGGATTTTCCATGGCTCCGCTGGAACCTGACACTGTCCATCTGGGAACTTCAGGGGGAGAGGGTGGAGAAAGACCTTGATTTCAGATCAGGAGTCAAGGTGTTTAGGAAGCATGGAGGAGACTTGCTCTTCCTCTGCTCTTGTTGTTTCATTAGAGACAGGATAAAGCCACACCAGAGATACCCAAGCAGTTTCCCACCCCACAGAAGGGGATAGCAGAGAGCAGATCTGTGAAGGGACCCTCACAGTAAAATGTAGGCCCAAGATCAGGCTCCAGTGAGCCCAACAGATTCTTGTGGGAGCACAGGCCAAAGCCAGGGTTGTGGTGGCTGGGGCAAGGACTGGCGTGTCCCCCATAGTGAGTGTGGGGCTGGAGCAGTTGGATGCCCAGCAGCCTGCAAGGAGCCAGGCCCCATGTCAAGGCAGCCCCATGGCTGCCTGCAGGCCCGGCCAGCTGGGATGGGGCACGTCCCTGTCCCTGTTCCAGCAGCACAACCCTCTCCTGGGCTAGGTGCCCATGGGCAAAGCAGAGCAGTGGAGCTGAGGAGCCATTGGGTGCCTCCTAGAAGGGAATTGACTGAGGAGAGCAGGGAGTGGCTATGGTGCTGGCCCATCATCAGTCATGGGGTGGGCAGGGATTGTGGTCTTTGGCCTGGTGAAGGCCTGGTAGCTGTGATGACTTCACAGCTCTTTTCCCTGTGTCTCCTCTGCAGGTTATGGTGCTGCCGATTCACCAACTCCATCTGTGGGGACCTGGCCACAGTGCTCAGCACCAGCCAGAGCCTGAAGGAGCTGGACCTTACTTTTAACAGTCTTGGAGACCTTGGAGTGCAGCTGCTGTGTGAGGGGCTGAAAGGTTCTTCCTGCCCGCTGCAGATGCTGCGGTGAGACATGGGGCTCCTCGTGGGTTTTCCCAGAGCCTTTTCCACTCTAAGCTCTCCTTTGACTTTCTGTGGCTCTATGGGAAGACAGACCTTTCCAGTTCAGTGTACAATGAACTGAACCTGTCATGTTTTAAAGGTGGCTTTGCTCTGATACAGTGAGGGGAGGGGTCCCATCAGGAAGAAGGCAGAGGAAGCGGGAGCTGCTCCTGGCTTTAGCCCCGAGAAGAGCACTGTGCAGGTGGAGCTGGTGGCTGAGCCCTTGCCATGCTCCTCGCCCAACTCTTTCAGGAACCCATGTCACAGAGCTGCCTGCCTGGTGTGTGTCTTCTCAGCACCCATGGCTGGGGGAGGGAGGAATGGGGCTGCTCAGGCAGGGCCTGGCAGCTGGGGCACAGCTGTGGGGTGGAGGAGTACCTTCTGGGAAGAGATTAGTTGTGGGGTGAGCATTGGTGGCATTTGTGGCCACAGCCTGGTGGCTGTGAGAACTCTGGATCTTTTTCAGATTGGTGAGATGTCAATTTACCAGCACCGTCTGTAGGCATCTGGCTGCAGTGCTCAGCACCAAGCAGAGCCTGAAGGAGCTAAACCTGGAAGGAAATGAGCTGGGAGACCTTGGAGTGCAGCTGCTGTGTGAGGGGCTGAAACACCCTTCCTGCCAGCTACAGAAACTGAGGTGAGGGACATGGAGCTTCTCCCAGCCACCCCATGGGTAACACTCAGTGTAGCTCGTGGCTGAGGCAGAGCAGCTCCTGCCTGCATGCAGGGATGGCCACAGGCTACCAGTGAGGTCCCTGCTGGCCCCATGTCCCTGTGTGCCCTGCCCCAGGCAAGCTGTGACAGACGACTTGCCTATGGGCCTTCTGCCCCAGCGCTGGTCTCTGTAGTACCACGGGGGAATGCATGCTTCTCCGGGCGTGCTGCCCTCTTCTGCTGCCGCAGAGACGCTCGTGGGTAACGGGTGGGAGGGCAGGGCTGTCCTTTAGACCCTTCTGGGGGGCTGAGCTGGAGAGTCAGTCCTGATCTCCCGGGCGCACGTGCTCTGGGTCACTCAGCTGCCATTCTGGTCTTTCCCTTTTACTCACATGGCCATCTGAGCTACCATTCCCCATGTCAGGGGTCATGCCAAGGTCCTCTTTAGGGCATTATGTGACCCTTTGTTTCAGTGTGCCAGCTCCCAACACACAGCAGCACCTTCAGCAGGACTTTAGAGCTCTTTAAATGCTCCAAGCCTTCATGTCCTGATGCACCTCTCTGTCAGAGTCCCTGCTGAGAGAATAGTCTCTTGTGACCTTTTGCTGTGGAAAGCTTCAAAAGACAGCTCAGAAGACAGTTCTCAACAGACAGCACTGTCTTTCCCTCCTCTCCTTTGGTTCTCTTTTTCCCAGACCCCGCTGCAGCCATTGTGAGCCTCCATCGGTGCAACCATACCTTGGAGTTAGGGGTGGGGGCGCCCAGCAGACATACTGCAGTTCTCTGCAACACACCTACACATCCAGAAAGGCATTATATGTAACACTGGCAGGGATTGCCAAGCCCTGCTTAGCTTGATGGAGGCTTCATTGTAATCTTGCTTCAGTCCCTTTGCCAAGGCTGCTGCCAGGTGAAGGGATGCAGGGCAGGACTGTTGTGGCAGGTCGCCGCTGGCAGTGAGCACAGTTCCAGGGTGACCTCCTGCTGCTGGGCCTCTGTCTCACTCAACCATGGTTCCTCTCCTCCATTTTCATCTGCCAAGTGATGCTCACCCCTCGTTGTTCTGTCTGACATGCTGTCCATTCAGTTCCAATAGTTTTGGGCTCCGTGTGTCCCCCTCTGGGACTGTTCATGGGTGTGAGGGACCACCTCAAGGACGCTCTTGGCTCTCCTGCTGTTTGCTGTGTCCTGGCTTGTAAATAAGACTTCCCGCTGCTTTGGGTGAAGCTGTTCCCCTCCATGCCATGAGACAGGGTAACACTCCAGGTCTGCAGGCTTTTCTGCTGGGCTGTGGAGAGAGGCAGAGGAGGCCACCCCCTGAGGTTTCTTTTGGTCCCCTTAGCTGAAGAGATGGATGATGGTGTATCCTAGACAGTGTGGGGCAGTGTTTCTGCCCATTGTTTGTATTAGCTTGGTGAGTGGATCTGTTACGACAGCAGTGACAAGCCTCTTGACTCCTCTCTGTGTGTCTCCATTGCAGGTTGCTGAGCTGCAAACTCAGTAGCTCCTGCTATGGGGACTTGGCTGTGGTGCTCAGCACGAACCAGAACCTGCGAGAGCTGGACCTTATCGATCACGTGCAAGAGCCTGGACTGCGGTTGCTGTGTGAGGGGCTGACACACCCCTCCTGCCAGCTGCAGAAACTGTGGTGAGGGACAGGTTTTTCCCCCAGCTGCCTAGGGCAGCACTCAGTGAGGCTGGTGCTGGGAGGCTGCTTCTTGTAAGAATGAGGGAAGGCCATAAGCCAGGTGAGTCTGCAGCGTTGGGTCCCTGTTCATCCTGAGAAAGAAGCACCGTGCAGGTGGAGCTGGTGGCTGTGCCCTCCGCAGCGCCCCTCGCACCACTCTTTCAGGCACCCTGGTCACTGGGGTCGCTGCCTGGGACGTGGCTCCTCAGCACCCTGCTCCCAGGGAAGAGTAGAGTAGGGTTTGTGGGCAATGGCTTACGGTCGTTGACGTGGTAAGGGGCTGGCAGGGATTACATCTGTCACCCTGGCACTGGTAAACCCTGCAGCTCTCTTTTTTTTCTCCCTGCAGGTTGCGGTGGTGCCAACTCGACAGCAGCTGCTGCGGGGACCTGGCGGCAGCGCTCAGCGCCAGCCAGAGCCTGAAGGAGCTGGACATACAGGGAAATGAGCTGGAAGACTCTGGAGTGCGGCTGCTGTGCGAGGGGCTGAAACACCCTTCCTGCCAGCTAGAGACGCTGCGGTGAGGGACATGGGGCTCCTCAGGGTTGCTTCACTGGCTGCTCTTTGCCCATAAGGTGGTTCGCTCAGCCTCCCTTTCTAGAGCCATCTCTGCCCCTGTTCCATAGTTGAATTGGGAATGGATTTCTGGAGATGCTGTGGTCTAGCCTTTCTGCTCAAAGCAGGGTTACTAGGGCAGGTTCTTCAGGCAGCACCTCATCAGGTTTTCAGTGTCTCCAAAGAGGGAGATTCCACAGCATCTGTGAACACAAAAGAAACCTAGAGGGTTCCACCACCCTTACCGTTAGAAAGGGTTTTTTTCTTCTACTTAAATTGAATTTACTGTATTTCAGTTTGTGCCCACTGCCCATTCTCTGTTCACTGGAAATCACTGAGAAGAGTCTGGCACTTTATTCTTTACTGTGATGAGATCCCCTTAAGCCTTGTCCTGGCCAAACAATCTCAGCTCACGTGGCTTCCCCTTGTATGACAGATCCTTCAATTCACTAATCATGCCTGCGGTCCTTCTCTGAATTTTCTTCAATATGTCCTTGTCTGTCTTGTATTAGGAAGCCCAGAAGTGAAGGCAGCACTCCAGATGTGGCCTTACCAGTGCTGAGTAAAGGGTGAATACTCACCTCCTCTGAACTCTGCACTCTTCCTAATGCTACAGATGATCTTGTCCACATTTGCCACAAGGGCACATTTCTGGTTTATGTTCAGCTTGGTGTCCACCAAGACCCCCAGGTCCTTTTCAGCCAGGCTGCTTTCCAGCAAGTCAGACTCCATCTGTGCTGATGTATGGAGTTGCTCAGCTTCACATGAAGGACTTTGTTATTTCCCTTGTTGCTCTTTGAGTTTCCTCTTTACCCATTTCTCCAGTATGTCTGGGTCTCCAAATCACAGCTCCCTCATCTGCTCTATTGACCACTACTCCTTTGAGTTTGTATCATGTGGAATCTCACTGAGAGTGTGTTCAGTCCCATTGTCCAGGACATTAATGCAGTGTTGACCCTAGACAAATGCTGTTTAACCATGAGGGTACACCGCTGGTTACTGGCCTCCAGGTGAACTTTGTGTGACTGATCAAATTCTTCAAGGCTGGATGTTTGAGCACTCCCAAGTCCTTGCTGTCTGCTTTTCTAGATACTACTCATCATTTTTTCTATGAAGATGTTAGGGGAGGCAATGTCAAAAGCCAGCTGAGATAAACAACACCCACTGCTCTCCCCTCACCCCATCCACCCAATCATTTCATCGCTGACAGGTTGGTCAGACGTGATTTGCCCTTTGTAAATCTGTGCTGACTACTCTCAGGCACCTTTTGGTCCTTTGCATGTTTGGAAATGGTTTCCAAGATTTTCTCCATCGCCTTCCCTGGGTGGAGGGGAGGCTGACCAGCCTGTAGTTCCCTGGATCCTGCTCAGTGACATTTGCTTTCTTCCTGTCCGTGGGAGGAGAGCTTGACAACTCTGACCTTCCAAAGATAGTTGAGAGAGAAGCCTTGCGATGACTGGCTCCCTCGGTGCTCCTGGGTGCATCTCACCAGGCCCCATGGACTCATTTGTGTCCAGTTTGTTTAAATCTTCTGTAATGTGATCCTTTCAACAAAGGATGAGTCTACCCTTGCCCTGGACTTTTCCATTGGTCTGAAGGAGCTGGGATTGCTGAAGACCAGTCCTTTCAGTGAAGAAGGCATTCAGTACTTGTCTTCTTTGTGACCAGGTCCCTGTTCCCATTTAGCTATTTAGCAGTAGGTCCACATTTTCCCTAGTCTTCCTTTTGCTGCTCATATACCTGTGGAAACTTCTCTTGTCCCTTACCAGATTCAACTCCAGGTTATCTTTGGCTTTCCTAACTCCATCCTGGCACTCTTGGACAGTGTCTCTCTACTCTTCTCAGCTCTCTTGCCCCTGCTTCCACCTCTTTTTTATGACTGAGTTTTGGCAGAGCTCATTCATCAGTGCAAGCCTCCTGCCACCTTTCTTTGCTTTTCTGCTTGTCGA
The DNA here is from genome assembly GCA_013400555.1 of Jacana jacana. Taxonomy (NCBI): domain Eukaryota; kingdom Metazoa; phylum Chordata; class Aves; order Charadriiformes; family Jacanidae; genus Jacana; species Jacana jacana. The sequence goes on from VZTM01008708.1 coordinate 10,298, forward strand.
GATGGAACATTCTCGAGCGTGGAGGAGGTGATCCTTCAGTATCAGCCAGGTTTCCTGGATCCTGTTCTATTCCAAGACATAAAATTCTTCCTTGCAGATCTCTGAACAGGACAAAGCCATCTCTTCTGAAGTGGAGGGTTATGATGTTGCTTTTGGGTTTGTTTTTTTTGTAATGTTTTTTTTTTTAATTAAATTTTTTAACCAGTCCTTTTGGGTTCCTGACTTTCATCATCTCATGGTCACTACAGCCAAGGCTGTCCCCAGTCTTTACATCCCTGATCAGTTTCTCCTTGTTTGTAAGCATGAAGCCCAGCAGAGTGCCTCCCCTTGTCAACCCTTCTGTCACTTGTATCAGAAACCTGGTGTCAGTGCTCTCCAGAAACCTCTCATCTTGTTTTTTCCCTGCTGTTTGTTTCCTTCCAGCAGACAGCAGGTTTGTTCAAGTTCCTCATGAGGACCAGGGGCTCCCAGTTCCTCATCAGATGGTCATCCACCACAGTCTCACCCATCTTGGTCTGCCTTCTAGTCCTTATCCATAAGGTTATAGCTGGTTCATTGAGCAAAACTCCATGAATCTCTGTGGTTCTCGCATAAAGCACAGGTCCCCTTGTCACCTTCTAGGCTTGTCATTTGTAAAGAGCCTGTGTCCATCTGTTGCAGCACTCCAGTCCCGGGAGGAACTCCAGCACATCTCCCTGACTCGGAAGGGATCATAGACCTGCTAGTGTGTGCACACATCTGACTTGTCTTTTTTGTTCCCAGTGCTCATGCATTGGTGTGTGTGCCCTTCAGATACGTGCACAGCCAAGCTGATTCCCAGTAAAGGATGTGAGAGCTTTCCCAATCGTTCTGTCTTGTAGGCAGCTCCTTATGTGTGTGGATACACACCCCTCAGCCACGTTTTCTTCTTTAGAAGGTCTCTGAGTTTATTTCATTCCAAACACTTTACCTGCCAAAATTGTCCAGAACTCCCTCACTCGGTTTTTGATGGTCCTCTCCATTCCAAATTATACCAGTTTAAACCTCTCCTGGGCAACCTGTTAGCAAGAATGTCTTTTCCCACTTAGGCAACTGGATCCCATCTGTTTTAAAACACTTAATCAGTTCTCTGAGATGACCCTGTGATTGTAAAAGCCAAAGCAGTGTCATCAGCACCAGTTGTGCAATCCATTCTTGACCCATGGGATTGCTCAACAGACTGATCCTTCCTGCACACTAAAGGATCAAGGAGATCACCTGGGCCCCTAAACCCCTGAATGCTGTCCCCAGCATCATGTTTGGAGCTTTGCAGTTCAGCCCTCTCTGTACAAGTGGTGCCCACAAGGAAAATCAGTAGAAGATAATGGTTGGAGGGCCAGAGGATCCTTCCTTCATCACTGCTGCTGCCATTGGCCTAGTTCTGAGGGGGCAGGACTGGGTGGGCAAGGTGCTGCCATGGTGGGCTGGGATAATGGATGGAGAGAGGGATGGTGAGCCCTCCCTGGGGTGGCTCTGGCAGGGCTGGGGCAGAGTGGGCACGTGCATGATGAGTGTGGGCAGGGCTCGTAGCCACAGCTGGTGGTCACTCTCTTGGGGATGGGCTGGTGAGCAAGAGCATCTGTCCTGGTGGCTGTGACAACTCAGTGGATCTTCTCCACTTTTGTCCCCTGCAGGTTGTGGCGTTGTCAGCTCACCAGTGCCGTTTGTGGGGACCTGGCTGCAGTGTTCAGCACCAGCCAGAGCCTGAAGGAGCTGGACCTTAGTGAAAATGAGCTGGAAGACCTTGGAGTGCAGCTGCTGTGTGAGGGGCTGAAACACCCTTCCTGCCAGCTACAGAAGCTGAGGTGAGGGACATGGAGCTTCTCCCAGCCACCCCATGGGTAACACTCAGTGTAGCTCGTGGCTGAGGCAGAGCAGCTCCTGCCTGCACGCAGGGATGGTGACAGGCTACCAGTGAGGTCCCTGCTTGTTGTCTTTTGCCTTTGGAGATACCAGTCAGTGGGAAAGAGGGTGAGGGCCAAGCACTGGTGGGAATTCATCAAGAAGGTCAGTGGGCTGAAAGGCTGTATTGCCCTTTGTAAGTAGTGCTGAGCTGTGAGGTGAGATGCTGAGGGCAGAGGTGCTGATGTGGAGGGTGTGACATTCACCCTATGGATCTTTTCTGAGTGCTTTGCCTTTGGCTCATCATCCAGGAACAGGGCTTCTTGCTACTCCCAAGGAACTGGTGGCCCTGACCTTCCAGTGTCAGCTGCTGCCATGGGCCTGGTGCTGAGGGGACAGGCCTGGGTGGGCAAGAGCTGTGATGATGGGCTGGGATAGTGAGTGGAGAGGGCCATGGTGAGCCCTTCCTTGGGTGGCTCTGGCAGGGCTGGGGCAGAGTGGGCANTAACACTCAGTGTAGCTCGTGGCTGAGGCAGAGCAGCTCCTGCCTGCATGCAGGGATGGCCACAGGCTACCAGTGAGGTCCCTGCTGGCCCCATGTCCCTGTGTGCCCTGCCCCAGGCAAGCTGTGACAGACGACTTGCCTGTGGGCCTTCTGCCCCAGCGCTGGTCTCTGTAGTACCACGGGGGAATGCATGCTTCTCCGGGCGTGCTGCCCTCTTCTGCTGCTGCAGAGACGCTCGTGGGTAACGGGTGGGAGGGCAGGGCTGTCCTTTAGACCCTTCTGGGGGGCTGAGCTGGAGAGTCAGTCCTGATCTCCCGGGCGCACGTGCTCTGGGTCACTCAGCTGCCATTCTGGTCTTTCCCTTTTACTCACATGGCCATCTGAGCTACCATTCCCCATGTCAGGGGTCTTGCCAAGGTGCTGTCTCATTGCTGTGAGCCCCAGCTGGGTGTTTGAGTCCTATGAGGTATGACCCACGGCACTGGGGTCCTCTGGGCAGGCAGTGCAGTCCAGCTGTGCACCCCTCATGGGGCAGTGGGATCCTCGTGTGTGCACTGACGTGACTGTGTCTGCAGAGAACAGAGAGTTCAGAGAAGTTCCTGCTTGTTGTCTCTGGCCTTTGGAGGTACCAGTCAGTGGGAAAGAGGGTGAGGGCCAAGAACAACTCAGTTATCTTCTCCATTTTTGTCCTCTGCAGGTTGTGCCGTTGTCAGCTCACCAGTGCCGTTTGTGAGGACCTGGCCGCAGTGCTCAGCACCAGCCAGAGCCTGAAGGAGCTGGACCTTAGTGAAAATGAACTGGGAGACCTTGGAGTGCAGCTGCTGTGTGAGGGGCTGAAACACCCTTCCTGCCAGCTGCAGACGCTGTGGTGAGGGGACATGGGGCTGCCCCGTGGGTAACACTCAGTGTAGCTCGTGGCTGAGGCAGAGCAGCTCCTGCCTGCATGCAGTGTCAGCTGCCACCGTGGGCCCAGTGCTGAGTGGGCAGGTCTGGGTGGGCAAGGTGCTGCCATGGTGGGTGGAGAGGACCAGGGTGTGAGCCCTCCCTGGGGCGACTCTGGCATGATGGGGGTAGAGTGATTGGGCTGAGGGGCCTGGAGCCTCCTGGGAGGGGACGGGATGGGCTAGGGGCAGCCATGGGATGGGCTGGCTCTGGTGGTGGCTGCTGTGCTGGCCCTTTGTTAGCCTTGGGCAGGTGTATGGTGAGTGTGGGCAGGGTTGGTCACTCTCTTGGGGATGGGCTGGTGAGCAAGAGCATCTGTCCTGGTGGCTGTGGCAGCTCAGTGGATCTTCACTTTCATCCCCTGCAGGTTGTGGCTTTGTCAGCTCACCAGCACTGTTTGTGGGGACCTGGCTGCAGTGCTCAGCACCAGCCAGAGCCTGAAGGAGCTGGACCTTACTTTTAACAGTCTTGGAGACCTTGGAGTGCAGCTGCTGTGTGAGGGGCTGAAACACCCTTCCTGTCCACTGCAGACACTGCGGTGAGGGACGTGGGGCTCCTCGGTTCTTTTCCTTGGCTACACAATGGGCAATGCTCATTGGGACTGGGACTTTTGGGCTGCTTTCTGCAAAGATGTGAAGGTGCTAAAACCTAGGTCTCTTCAGCACTGGGCCCCTGCTTGCCCCATGCTCTCTGCCTGCCATGCCAGGGAACAAGTAGAGTGTATGAAAGAGGTGTCCCTCCAGCCACTCCCTGCTCTGGCCCTGCTCTCTGCAGACTCCTGGGACACAGACTCAATTCAGCGAGCAGTGGAAGAGGGCCAAGCACCTCTCGAAAGGTCTCTCCTCTCAGGCCTCACTCAGCTCTCTTTTTAGGGTTTTGATTTTCTCACATAGTCCTCCAGTGACCCGGGAGTTGGCCCTGTATTTAGCCTGCAAGCTCCAGGCTGCTGTCTAAATGTCCCCTTCGGGAAGCTGCTTTTCCAGGGACACTCAGGAGCGACAGCGTGGAAATTTGAAGGGATTATGTAAAGACATGTGGAGGCAGTGCAGGAGGGAGTGGATCCTGAAACACACACAGCTGGGTGAACTGGGCAATTAACAGTCTTGCCAGCTCTGACCTGCTCCAGGAGAGTAGCTGGGCAGTGGAAGGATGCGGGGCAGAAGCTAGTGGAGGTCTTTGTCTAGAGATTTGAAATGTTACCAGGAATGAGCAGGTCTGGCAGTAAGGATTAGGTTGGCAAAAGTGGAGTTCCTGCTGCCATGGTTGAAGAAGTTCATCCTTGGGTTGATATCATGAATGTAGGGAGCATTCAAAGGCCTGTAGCAGTGGCTGCACAGGCTTGTTTTCCCAGCTAGAAAGGCTGCCAACCAGCAGAGTATTGCCTATACCCAGAACTGTAACATGATTTAGGTTGGAGCTTCTCTGGACCCTTGATGAACACACTCCTGGTTAAGGAACTCTGAAATCTAATTAGAGTTTCCTGTGTTACCCAGCTGGTTTCCACTGACTCTCATCCTTCTACTGCGCATCCCTGAGAAGGGGCTGGCTGAGGGTTGACTACAGGCTGGACTGAGAATGGGTAGTTGCTCCAAGTGGTGGTCCCTCACTGACAGAACGGTGGGCAAGTTGTCAGTGTGGGTGGGGTGTGGAATAGGCCGGGGTCTTGTGAGAGGGTGCGTTGGTCATCACAGCTATGGTGAACCTCACACCTCTTTTGATTGTGCTTTCTGCAGGCTGCGGAACTGCACGCTCACCAGCACCTGCTGTGGGTACCTGGCCACGGTGCTCAGCACCAATCTGAGCATGAGAGACCTGGACCTTAGTTTTAACAATCTGAAAGACTCTGGAGTGCAGCTGCTGTGTGAGAAGCTGAAACAGCCTGACTGGCAGATGCAGACACTGCGGTGAGGACGCAGGGGTCCATGGGGCGTTTTTCCAGCTGCCCCGTGGGCAGTTCTCAATGGGGTGTGTCACTGAGACTGTGTGGCTGCTTCTTTGAGAGGAGGCTGCAAGCAAAGTTTGTTTGCAGCACTGGGTTCCTGATCATCACCCTGGTCCCTGCCTGCCCTCTTTGGAGAGCAAGAATAGTCTGTGAAAAGGATGCCCCTGCAAACACCTTCTTTCCTAGCCCTGAGTCCTACAGTCTGGCCAAGTGCCACTTGTACCCTATGAAGAAGATGAATTCTCACTTGATTCCCAATGAACTTTTCTCATATCTGCCATTCTTTTGTCCAGCTGTCTGCTTTAGGCTGTTACTGCACTCGCTGGAGAATCATAGCCCATTTCTAGAATTACCAGTCAGTTATCAACCCTTCTCAGGGTTGTTGATGTCAGGAGTTAAACTGGTTAGAATTACTGCTTCGTTTTCTCCTGGTATAAGATCTGGGATTAGAATGACATGGCTATTCCTTCATAGCCTCCACGGAGCTAGGACTCCATCTCTTAAAGCCTTGGAGATCCTCACGCTGCAGGTTTTGGTGGATTCTGTCTCCTTCCAGTGGAAGGAGTGTTTTCTACAGAAGGCCCTCATGCTGAAGGAGACCCTGCAGAGACCACGGTCTGTAGAGACCTGAATCATTCCTAGATCTAGTGAGGTGCTTTTCTGAAGACCACAGGTCTCACACGGAGCTCTGTAGCTAAGGAAGCAGCTAAGATGGGCACCTCACTCATTCCTTCTGACTGAAACACAGTTAGGTCTGAGTTACTTTTAGTTAAGTGTGTGCTGAATGGATTTGTGTACCTGAACAAGAAGAAATCACCTTGGTCAAGGGCCTTCATGGAAGCAAAAAAGCTTAGACCAGACCAGACTTTTTGATCCCCACTGCCCTCCATGGGATAGTCCTGGGCTATGAGAGCAGCAGCTGGGAGATAGGGGTGGCAGCAGGACTGGGGTCTGGCAGACTCAGGAGCACGGTGCTGTGACGTAGGGATGGTATGTGCCTCTAGATGTACAGCCCTCTCCTCTCGGGTGGGGGGCAGTAGTCAGTATTTGGGGTCCATTAATCAGTTCTTTCTACTTCTCCCCAACAGGTGGATCAGGTCATCATCAAATGAAGAAGCACAACAGAAGATAGCTCCCTGAGAGAAGAAAAGACCAGATGGAAGAAATGCTATGTTTTTTTTGAGCAGGGCTCTCTGCAGGCAGGCTCTCGGGCCTAGTGATCCATCCCTGGGTTTGGGAACTGCCTCTGAGTTTATATGGTATGCCAGGCACTTCATCTTTCACTGGGTTGGGTTCTCTAAGAATGACCCAGTTATGGTTTTGGGGAATGGTGAAGTTTATAAATACATGTGGTCTTTAATAGAAAATCTGCTGCTGCTAAAGAAAAGTTTTTCAATAGAAAAGAAGGAATATATTTGCTGTTCAGGCAGGTTTTATATTCCCCTCTGTTCAGGACTTGAAGCAAGGTAAGAAACACCATTACACCAAACAAAGCTGGTGAGACCCTGGGATATCCCACCTGGCCCGTGGCTCTGTTTCATCACCACAAAGGTCTCCCACAGACCCAGTGCCGTGCCGGTGACTGTCCTACTGCAAAGTGTCTAAAATGCCCCTTATCTTCAGACAACTGAACTTCTCCCCGGCTACCTGTCTCTCGTGTACTTTTCTAGAGCTCCTAGCAAAGAGGAATAAGAATGGGAAGTGCTAGAACATGATTTGGGTAACCTGTTCCAGACAGGGTGAAACCACACCTTAGAAGCATCGGTTGCTTTTCCCTGAGTGTAAAGGATGACTGCAGGACATCTGTACCGCCTGGGCCTGGGGCTGTGGGATGAGTTCCACCATCAGCTGGTGGTGAAACGAGCTGTGGGTGCCTCTTAACTCACAGAGAAAGTAATTAACCAAGTACATGGACCTGCCAAGTGTAGGATTGAAGGGGAAAAACCAGGAAAGGGTATGATGACGTGTATGAGTACAATGTGGTGTGTGTAGAGAGGACCATTAACCAAATACTGCTTTTGGAACAGACCTGGGGAGCAAGAGCTAGCAGCCACGTTGCTCGAGGCCCCCAACCCACGTTGCTCGAGTTTTTGGAGTGATGTGGCTCACCTCTCCCCAAATCATAGAACAGTAGGGGTTGGAAAGGACCTTCAGAGACCATCTCATCCACCCCCTGCCAAAGCAGGTTCACCTGGAGCAGGTTGGGTGGGAATGTGTTTTGAATCTCTCCAGAGGAGGCTGCACTCCAGCTAAGGGCAGCCCATTCCAGTGCTCTGGCACCATCAAAGTAAAGAAGTTCTTCCTCACATTGAGGTGGAATTTCCTGTGCTCCAGTTTGTGCCCCTTGTCCTATTGCTCAGCACCACTAAGAAGAGTCTGGCCCCATCTGCTTGCCAACTACCCTTTAGATATTGATAAGCATTGATGAAGTCCCCTCTCAGTCTTCTCCAAGCTAAACAGACCCAGGTCTCTCAGCCTTTTCTCATAAGAGAGGCGCTCCATTCTCTTGATCATCTTCACAGTCTCTGCTGGACTCCCTCCAGTATTTCCCTGTCCTTGAACTGGGGAACTCAGAGCTGGACTCAGTACTGCAGGAGACCATCCGCCTTCTTGGCCGCCAACTTGTCCACCAGGACTCCCAGCTCCTCCTCTGCAGAGCTGCTTTCCAGCAGGTCAGCCCCCAGCCCATACTGGTGGGGCAAAGCTGTAAAGAAGATATAAATGTTTCATAAAAATATACAACCCAGTTGGTTCAGGTGCCCCTCAAAGAGGAGACACACCTTGCTCTTGGTGTTCAGACCTTTTATACCCTTTTCCCAGTCCCTCCCCCTTTTTTTTTTCCCCCCATTTTTTGGACCTGGATACTTTCTGACTGTCTACAGAGCATGGACCTGTTAGAGCGCGTCCAGAGAGTCCAGAGGAGGTGGAGCCACAAAGATGGTCAGAGGCCTGGAGCACCTCTGCTGTGAGGACAGGCTGAGAGAGCTTGGGTTGTTCAGCCTGGAGAAGAGAAGGCTCCAGGGAGATCTTCTAGCAGCTTCCCAGGACTTAAAGGGGACCTAGAGGAAAGCTGGGGAGGGACTCATCAGGGAGGGGAGCCATAGGATGAGGGGTAACGGTTTTAAGTTCAGATCAGGTCTTAGGAAGAAATTCTTTGCTCTGAGGGTGGTGTGACACTAGGACAGGTTGCCCAGAGAAGCTGTGGCTGCCCCATCCCTGGAGGGGTTCAAGGCCAGGCTGGAGGGGGCTTGGAGCAACCAGCTCTGGTGGGAGGTGTCCCTGCCCAGGGCAGGGGGGTTGGAACTGGATGATCTTTAAGGTCCCTTCCATCTCTAACCATTCTGTGATTCTATGAAAGGTATCCAGAACCAGTCCAGCTGACCAGTCCCAGCAGCGAAAGCTGGAGGTTGGCTCCTCTGTGATGTCAACCATACACAAAAGTGTAGGCACCAGGAGAAGAAGCAGGAGCTGGAGCTGGAGCAGGAGAAGCAGGAGCAGGAGCAGCAGCAGGAGCAGGAGCAGCAGCAGCATGCTGACGAGGTGGCCGAGTGGTGAAGGCGATGGACTGCTAATCCATTGTGCTCTGCACGCGTGGGTTCGAATCCCATCCTCGTCGGTCAGCCCCAACAGTGATGCCAGGGTTTCTGAGTGTGAGCATCTTGATGAGCACCCTCAGACAAGCCTCTGCTCACATCCTGCTGTTTTGGGATGAAACTCGCCTTAAAAAAGTACTTGCAAGTTTTTGAAGTGGCTCAAGACACACCACAACCCCACTTCTGTCTCCTCACAGGCAGGAGGAACAAGAAGGGATCAGGCTGATCAGCTCTCCTGGGAAGATGATAGAGCAACGCATCCTGGCAGTAGTAGGAGAGGAAGGTGCTTGGGAGTAGTAAGCCTGGATTTACAAGGGGAAGTCATGCTCCTCCTGCAGTGAGGTGACCAGCTTGGTGGAGAAGGGAAGAGAAGTGGATGCAGTTTACTTTGCCTTCAGTAAGGCTCAATCAGCCACGGGATCAAAGAGTAAAATGTGTGTAAACCTCTGTCCGTCACAGAACATTTCAAGAAGGTACTTTTTGTGGGAGACATTGCCCTTGTCAGCTCACAGAGCCTCAGAATCTTTGGGATTGGGAGGGACCTCCTGAGATCCTTCAGTCTAAGCCAACTGGGCCAGTAGGGTCAGCTTGAGCCGCTTCCTTAGGGCAGGGTCCACTTGGGCTTTGAGTATCTCTAAGGATGGAGACTCCCCAACCTCATTTAAGCCCCCTCACAGCAAGGAAGTGGAAACACGTGGACTTTCATGTGTTTTAATTTGTGCCCATTGCCTCTTGCGTTGCCAGTTGATACCAGAGAGGAGTCTGGCTCACGCTTCATTCCCTTCCCTCAGGTATGAGAAGAACCCCAGTTGTCACAACCTCCCCTCATATTTGAGACACACCAAGCTCCAGTCCCACCCCCCTGCCCTGGGCAGGGACACCTCCCACCACACCAGGGACCTTTTTTCCCCCCCTCTGGGTGACACTGGGTATTTTGAATGTGTGCAAATGAAGCACATCACCTTACAGCACAGCGAGCCGTGGTGTCGGGTCAATGACTGTTGTTTAAAGGAAACGCCAGTTATTGAAGGTTAATCTCAAAGGGGCCCCTTTTCCAAAAACCTGTCTCTTACACCAGCAGAGAAGTGCCCGTCGATGTGGTTTGACTCCAGCAAAGCCGAGTTGCCATTGCTGGGAAGCATGGCAGAGACATCATCAAACCGATAGAACCATCCAAATGAAACTCACATAACTCTTCCCTTTTCAGGGCGAGTTAGTGGAAAAACGGGGCTTCCTAAAGGTAGTGTGATGTCAGAATGCAGGGGAGCCATTGTCACCGCAAACAGTGAGCTCCTGCCTCGAGACAGGGGAGCGTCTGCACCTCCAGCACTGGACATACGGCACCAGCATCACCTCCTGCAGGAGAGGTAAGTGCCTCTTTGATTATCACCCATGAAACAGTCAGAATTCATCTGAAGCAGAGCAGCTGGGCTCCGTAGCCAACGTGTTCTTTATGGCAGCCCTGGGGTCGCACCGGGGCGTTTCCTCAAGGCGCTCCCGCTCAGCCACCATTTCCACAGGCTCCTATTTACAAAAGGGTTGAATAATCATAGCTTTTCTGTGACAGGATTTACATAAGTCTGCCTTTCTTACAACTAATTACATCTTCAGGAGGTGAGTTTCTCCACGGTCTTTGCTGCCATGTATTGACCGTGCTCAGCAACCACAGTCACTCTGGTGGTCGTGTTATCTTCCTCTTCATCAGCTGTCCCCTAGGTGAGCTTGGGTTGTTTTGCTGCCTTTTCTTGCTGACTTGGTAGCCAGCCTTGCTTCAGGCTGGGTTTCTCCAGTCTTGTCTGAGCTCCCTGTATCTTGTTTTCTCGTTCTTCTTGTGATGAGCAAGACTAGTTACTCCACTGTCTAACAGTCACGTTGGCAGTCACACAACAGCTTACAACAGATAAGCAAATTATCAACCACTTCAGCAAGAGTCACTAATAGTCAGGAGGGCCTGCATGTCACACCCGTGGCTCACCTATGAGGGACGTGAGAAATCAGCAATTCCCCTGGGAGGGAAGGGTGCAGCACATCCCGCACCTTCAGCGCTCAGGGCTTCACCCAGGGTTTGTCAGCCCATAAACCCCAGGGTTTATCAGCCAGCCCCGGGGCAGCCCTCTCAGGTCTGCCCTTCTCAGGTCTGCCCTTCTCAGGTCTGCCCTTGTGCTTCCTAGAGACATTTCCTAAGGTTCACCCTGTCCGTGCCGCCGTGCCCAAGTCGGCTGGTTTCTGTGAAACCTGGCTGTGGGTGCCCAAAAACGTTAAAGGTTGAAGAAACCAACTGGGAGGTCAGGGAGAGGAGACGTTGGGGCTCTGTGAACGGCCCCTTTGGGACGGATAGACACCTTCGGGGTGTCCTGAGCTTCAGCACACGCCATCCAGACACCTCTCCTCTGCTCGCACAGCTATCCATGAGTTTATAAAAACCTGTGTTATAAACTAAGACACTGCTACCGATTTTGAGCAGCAGAGCTTTATTTTAGCAGGTTCTTAGGTGGGGAATAAGCCAGCAGCGCTGGGCACAAGGGGAGCATCTGCTCTACCTACAAGCACCTCTTCTCTCACCTCTTTGCTTCTTACACAACTCTACTGATGCACATGCAACAGGTACTCAACAGCCTCGTAGAGTCCCACCCAGCTCCAATTACCTACTGTAACTTGTTATCTGCACAATCTCAAGGGGTGGAGAGAGTCCTGAGAGTCCCTCTGGTGGTCGTTGGGATGAAGGCTGATATCCTCCTTATTGTGTCCTCTGGATGATCCATTCAGGCTGAGTTATCATGTTCTCCAGATGGTCCATTCAGGCCTGAGTTACGGTGTCCTCTGGACGGTCCATTCAGGCTGAGTTTGTTGGGCTGTCAATCCGGTTGGACAATTTCGCCTGGTTACTGATCAACAATGGTTTTCCATCCTGTTTTTCTGTTTCCTTACCCCATTTGGCAATGGGAACCGCCTTCATTTCCTCTAACAGGAATCATACCCTTCCACACCACGCAGAGAGTCCCGGGCTGGCTCACCGAGCGCGGTCGGTGCCGGAGCCATGGCAGGGGGGCAGAAACGAAGGGCTCAGGGGCAGGTCTGGGGTCCCACCTCCCGTTACAGGGCTTCTCTCAGAAACCCGAGTGTTGGCCAACTGTGGAGCACTCGCGTTCTCCAGCATTTGTTTCAGGGCACCAACGGCCTAAACCCGAACGGGCAAACTGCGGGGATTCATGGAACAAACTGCTGGAAGAGCAGCGCTCGGGGTTGGGGTAATAAAGGCACAAACAGTGCCAGGATTCAGCCCAAAGCCCCTTCAGCCCCCCGCCCTCGCCGAGGCCCTTCTCAGACAGCGGAGCTGCTGTCGTGAGGAGCCGGGGAAAGACCCCGCAGTCGCGTCAAACGCGGTCCCGAAGCCGCCCGCCCGTCGCCTGGCAACCGCCCTCCGCCGCTTCCGCTT
>VZTM01008708.1:22629-56891 GCA_013400555.1 Jacana jacana
CCCCCGTCTGGCGCCTGCGGGGAGCGGGCCGGGCCGGGCCGGGAGGAGGCCGGGCAGCAGCCGGCCTTGCGCTAGGCCCGGTGAGGCAGCGGAGAAGCTCCTGGCAGCAGCTCAGCGCTGAAGCCCTTCTGCTGGTGGGTAGGTCAGGTGTGGGGGGAGAGAGGCGTTTAGCCCTAAGAAGGGATTAAAAGATGCCTCATGAAGCTGTGCGCTGGCCCCGTGAACTAAGGGGCTCTTCCCCTTCCAGCCCTGCTGTCTGCCCGGCTGGTGTGCGGGGTTAAGGCTGGTGGGGCCGAGCTGCTGAGGAATGGAAGGGACGGAGGGCAGAAGCGGCCCGGCCTCCTCGGTCATCGCAGACTGGAGCTTGGCGTTTTGGACGCTGTGCGCCGTGATCCTGCCGGTGCTCATCACCTTGTGGTGCAGCTTCCAGCGGTCCCGGCGGCAGGTCTTGATACGAGACATCTTTCGCAAGAGCAAGCACGACTGGCACTACACGGACCTCTTCGGGCAGCCCTCCTACTGCTGCGTCTGTGCCCAGCACGTCCTTCAGGGTGCCTTCTGCAACTGCTGCGGGCTGCGCATCTGCGAACGATGCCTCAAGAAGGCTGACCAGCTTTTCCTCTGCAAGGAAATTATGATGAGGGGCGAGGGTGGAGCCCCCAGCTCTATGCCACACCACTGGATCAGGGGCAACGTCCCCCTCTGCAGCTGCTGCGTGGTGTGCAAGCAACAGTGCGGCACGCAGCCCAAGCTCTGCGACTACAGGTACCGCCAGGGACTTCGTGTGAGGAAGCACGATGCCCTGTCAGGGTTGTGTTTGTCCCCAGGGTTGTGGGGACGCATCACCCCGAAGGAGATCCCGCCGTAGTCAAACACGAAACTCTGTTAAAAAAAAACCCAAACCCAACTTCAGAGAACCTAAAATTAAAGTAGATGCTTGTGGGTAATTTGAGTCATAGATTAGGAGTGTGAGAGTGCATCTCATGTCGGCTTGTTCTCTTAATTGCATTGCTCCAGCATGGTGTGCTCGTTGCTATATCATTATGTGCAGAAGGTTCTCTACATCCAAGCGTTTCTGTTTTAGGGGATGACCTTAAGAAGGTTCTAGGACAGAGCAGTTTGGGTGGCACAGCTCACAGTTCGGAGCACCAAAATCTTTATGCGTCTCTGAAAAATTGGCATCTGCTGGGTGTGACTGGGACAAAGCCCTGTCCTGTAGCTGAGGCACGTTTGGTGATGAGGGCTCTCAGCAAATTCTGATGCAAACTTTTAAGCTCCTGTGATCGAATCTGTTGCTCAAGTTTGTGTTAAGAGCTTGAAGGAACTGTTCTGTCACCAGTAAGGCTGCTGGCAAAGTTGTCAGCGTGGCACGTAGTGGCGTGTCATGCTGAAGTACAGTGCTAGTGGTTTGGGTACTGGGTACAGTGGGAGAGTTACTTCAGCCTTCTCAAAGGATGTCAGCTTTCCAGCATCCATTCTGCCAGCTTTTGCTTTGCTTCTGTGGGATACTTTCAAATTGCTTGGTAAATAAGCAGAATTACAGTGTCAATGAGCATACCATCACCAAAAAAAAAAACCCCAAAACAACCCCAGGCGTGAGAGAGTGTGTGTAGGAGAGGAGGGAAGGAGAGGATTTTGGAGGCAAGGAAGGAAGAAAACAAAGTCACGGTCCAGGGCAAGTGTCATTGTTACTCTGGTTGCGTGCTGGATTAGTCAGAGGGACTCCAAAAATAGCTTTGATGGTTGCTTAAACCAGGGCTTTGGGCGCAGCAGATGAGGATTAACGATGTGCAGAAGCTGGTGGGGGATATTGCAGTGTTGCCTCCTGTGCTGGTCTGTTTTCCAGGGCAGCTTTGAGAATAGGTCAGAAAGCTGAGCAGTTTTGCATAACAAAATCCCATCAGCCTGTTACAGTATTGTGTAACCTTCCAGGTTTCAGACCTAGAGGGATATTGGGATGTGATACTATCAATCTTTAGGAACTTATTAGTGTTACCAATAATGCTTTATTCAGTTGTGCTTGGTGTTTTACCTGTGCTCTTTAAGGAGAGACAGAGGAGTCCAGATTCTCACATAAGTTTTTAGTGGAACTGTGAATATTACAGGTGATGCAAGAGGATATTTATAGCACCTGGTTTTTTGAATTAAAAACAATAGGATTAGTTTAAAACTGTTGAGTTTTTTTCCCAGCATAATTCAAATGGTTTCCTAGACTTGCAGGCACATGACCAAGATGTGTGATTTTCTGTCGGACACAAAGTCATGTGAACTTGCCGGGAGAGCCTGGTTTTCCCTGCAGGCTGCTTCAGTTGTTACTCACAGTGTTGCCTGCAAACAGAGCTGCTTTTCAGAGAGCTGGCTTGTCTGAAATAAATGCATGTGCTTGTTTCTGGAGGGGTTTTTTTCATGGTTTTTGGGTTTTTTTTTCCAGGTGTGTGTGGTGTCAGGAGACTGTACATGATGAATGCATGATGGACTGTTTAAAGACTGAGGAGTGTACATTTGGAGAGTTCAGAGACTTAATTATCCCACCGTACTATTTGTCTACAATCAACCAAATGCGTAAAGAGAAAAGAACCAGTTATGAAAAGGTAATTGTCTGTTGCTTTTTGGTTTCACAGTGCTATTCTGTTAAACAAAACCCAAAACAAAACAGGCCCCACACGTTAAAACATGAATTCAGTAGGGTGTCAGGTTAATAACTCTCAGGTGAAAGTGTCAAGGTGTATGAAGCACTCACAGTGTTGGTTTGGAGGGGTTTGCTGGTTTATTGCCCTGGTGGCTGAAGCATGAACACGCACCTGGAGTTTGTTATTCCAAAACCACACTGAGATCTGGGTACCCTTCAGGATGCCCTTCCTCAAATGTTGTGTGATTCCTAACTTGGTAGTGTTTGTTGTCCTGGGCACTGGAGAGCAGAAGTCTTCAGCCCTGGTGCCTCAGAAGGATCTCTGTGACTGCTTCAGACTAAGGGTAGCTCCCTGCTTTCCCCCTGCTGGGAGCGGGTGGGTTTTGGAGCAAGGCTTTGAAGGCTCTGAAACGTGTGTTTGTGTGACTGACTGACTGATTTTTACCTTTTTGCAGGTAGTACCTTACTGCAGCAAACACTGGATGCCAGTAATCATACTGGCCAACACTCGTAGTGGAAACAATATGGGTGAAACTTTGCTAGGAGAATTTAAAATCCTGCTGAACCCTGTTCAGGTATTTACAGTGAAAACCCGCTATAATAAAATACAAGTTTAAATTGGAATGGGTGTCACTTTGCTTACACAATGGCAGTAGGATCCTGGGGAAGATCAGTAAAGGAAGCAAAGTCACGAGGTTTGTTCTTGTAGAAAAGCTTTATAGAGAGAGACCAAACGTGCAGAGGCTCCTCCTCTCTTCCTCCCCAGTTTGTTATGGTTCTGATACTGGTCCAGGTTTTATTTATAGTAATCCCTGCAGTAATTCTGTTTATATTATAAGTATCTGCCTCTTGAAACAGTGTACAATAGGGTCATAGAATCGTTTGGGTTGGAAGGGGCCTTAAGGATCAGTGAGTATAGGAGATATTTAGGTTGCCTTAATTGGAAACCTGTATGAGTTGAAGCCCTCGCTTCACTGGTGCAAAGGTCTGTGTTTGGTCTGTGTCTGTTGCTGCTTCCCCCTTAAAACCCAGGGGGTGGCACAGGATGCTGACGCAAGGCCGGGGATTTCCTGGCTGCAGCTGAACACCCTTCCTTTGAAGTTCAAAACCCAGCCCTAGAGAGCAGCCCAATAGAAATCTCTGTGTGTGTGTTTCAAACCCATCCCAATAAGAAATAAAAAACCATCTTGTCAGCTGACTATTTAAAAATAAGCTTTATCTGACATCTTTAACCTTTGCCCAGTGCATCCCAATGCCTCTGGATGCAGACTTGGAACCTGTCGGCTCCAGTTTATCAACAGCATTTGTTCCCAGTGAAGCAGCTGGAGCTCTGTAGGGAACTGGGGAAACCAAATCCTCGTTAGGGCAGCTGATGTGCTAGTGTAACCTTGTAAATGGAGAACCTTGGCCTGGCATCAGGATGAACCTCTTGAAGTTGTTTTTCCTTTCTCCTAGGTTTTTGATCTAAGCAAAATCACACCAGGTAAAGCCCTCCAGCTGTGTTCCCTGCTGCCTCCCAACGCTGCCAGGGTTCTCGTCTGCGGTGGGGATGGCACAGTAGGCTGGGTCCTGGATGCAATCGATGAAATGAAGATAAAGGTATTGTGGCTTATATTAAAAGATGTCTTAATGGTGAAATGAGTTTTGGAGCTGCTAAAGTGCTACCTCTAATCTCCTACCTGCGTCTGATGTTTTCATCTTCCCGAATAAGCTGACGGAGGAGCATCTGTAGAATTGCTTGTTCACAGGGGGGAGGGAATGCATCTTGTTATGAGCCCCTGTAGTTCAGAAAAAGTACAAAAGCTTTATATCTTAAGTGATATTTAAAGTCATTCTATTCTGTAAAACTAGAAAAAGAACAAGCTGCAGAATGTTTTATGCATTTTTCTTCCCTCTTTGTCTAATCAGGTTGACTTTGTCACAAATGGCATTGCTGCTCATAGCTATTGTGCCCTGACTGCTTATTTCTCCCAGCAAGCTCCATCTTTTATAACATCCTCCTACTTTTGCTGGTTATACTGGTTGTATTGCCAGCACATGAGTGAGTGCTGTAATTTGCTTCTGCTCCTTCGCATGTATTCCAAATCATCTACCAGTCTGCAGCCTCACCTTTAACTGCAAGGGGAGAAGGGAAGAAGAAGCTGGGTGTTCTGTGTGTTTCCTGTGGATCTGAACCAGGAGACATTTCCAATTTGCAGGGTACTGCTAAGAACCTCTGAGGAAAATTAAGAATGAGGGTTAATTACTAGGGCTCTAGTGCTTCACCTAATAAACTTCTTCTCTAGTGATAAAAGGAAGAAAGTTACTCTTTTATATCAGTGTCTTTTTTCTTCTTTTATTTTTCCTACAGCTTTCTCATTAACACATGAAATGCTGTAGTTGAAGACCAATATTACAGCTTCAGTCAAACCAAGCTGCTTTGAAAATTTATGTACTGATAAAGCAGAAGTGACGAGTGTAACTGAAGGTTCATGACTGTGTGTGTGGTTATTTGGTCTTGAACACTTGATATGTTGTCCCTCAGGGCCAATAGAGTCGATGAAATAGGAGTTTTTTCTTGTTTCCAAGTATCACATTGGGCTGTTGCAGTAAGGTAAATACTGTGATCAGCAAACCTGTTCTATTATCAGCGGTGGGTTGTTTACTCCCTTCACTTATCCTGACTCTCAAATACAGGTAACCTGGCTGATAGTGCCCCTTGAGAAAACAGTAACCACAGTGCTGCTCGTTGCATGTACTTTCCACAGCTGAGTCTCAGAGGCTGTAGATCATCTGAAAGATCTGTTCACCCTTCTGCCCCTTTTGAATGTTGGCTTCTCTCCACTGCCACTTCCCTCTGCTCTGGTGAGACCTCACCTGGAGCTCTGTGTGCAGGGCTGGAGCCCTCAGGAGAGGAAGGACATGGACCTGGTGGAGCAGGTCCAGAGGAGGCCACAAAAATGCTCAGGGGGTTGGAGCCCCTTTGCTCCGAGGACAGGCTGAGGGAGCTGGGGTTGTTCAGCCTGGAGAAGAGGAGGCTCCAGGGAGACCTCAGAGCAGCCTTCCAGGCCCTGAAGGGGCTACAGGAAGGCTGGGGAGGGTCTGTTCACAAAGGCCTGCAGGGACAGGACAATGAGGGGCAATGGCTTCAAGCTGGAGAAGAGCAGATTTATGTGGGATATTAGGAATAGGTTCTTTCCTCTGAGGGTGGGGGACCATGGGAAGAGGTTGCCCAGGGAGGTGGTTGAGGCCCCTTCCCTGGAGATGTTCCAGGGGAGGCTGGAGGAGGCCCTGGACAACCTGGTCTGGTTGGGAGTGTCCCTGCTGACTGTGGGGAGGTGGGACTGGATGACCCAGAGGTCCCTTCTGACCTGGGCCATTCTGTGATTCTCTCCTGTAATCTGTGGTCTGCAGAGGCGATTGTCATCTGCTCCATCTGTTGAAGACAGTTGGATCTCTGTGTGTGTGTGTCATCTTTGACAATTAGATACTGACTTTCTTTGAGTGCATGAACCTCCTCCTTCAGCAAACACCTCTGGTGGGAGGTGTCCTTGCCCAGGGCAGGGGGTTGGAACTCGATGATCTTCAGGGTCCCTTCCAACTCTAACCGTTCTGTGGTTCCATGATTCTAATTTCTCTCTGTGAATTATGTGCATCTGTTGGTTTAGATCTCGCTTTACCTCAGTCTCCTAAGAGCAGTTTTGAGTCTTGTTATGGTTCACAGCCCTGTGTGTTAGGTCTCTTTTCCTGTTCGTGTCACCTCCCGGAGGTCTGTGCCCTAAGGGTGTTAGTGATTTACCCTGGCTGCAGCGTGGCAGCAGTGAGTAATCAGGAAATCAGATGGGAAGTTGAGGTTTCCACGTTTAGACCCAAAGTGTCATTCTTTAGAAGGAATACTGCTCAGGGATAGTTACACCATGTTCCGTGTCGTGTTGGTGTCTGCTTTTCTTCTCACAATGGTTTAATGTTTTCTTTCTTTGCATTATCCCAGTGAGCTAAATATGAGCCAGCAGTGTGCCCAGGTGGGCAAGAAGGCCAAGGGCAGCCTGGCTTGTATGAGAACTGGTGTGACCAGCAGCAGCAGGGAGGTGATTGTCCCCCTGTGCTCAGCACTGGTGAGGCCACCCCTTGAGTCTGGTGTCCAGTTGTGGGCACCTCAGCACAAGAGAGATCTGGAGGGGCTGGAGCGAGTGCAGAGGAGGGACACGGAGCTGGGGAAGGGCCTGGAGAATCAATCTGATGAGGAACCATTGAGGGAGCTGGGAGTGTTGAGCTGGAGGAAGAGGAGGCTGAGGGGAGACCTCATCCCTCTCTACAACTGCTTGAAAGGCCATTGCAGAGAGGTTGGTGCTGGTCTCTTCTCAGGGGCAATGAGCGATAGAAGGAGAGGGAATGGCTTCAAGCTGCAGCAGGGTAGGGTTAGGCTGGCCATGAGGCAAGAATTCTTCCCAGCCAGAGTGGTCAGAGCCTGGACTGGGCTGCCCAGGGAGGGGGTGGAGTCCCCACCCCTGACTGTGTTTGAGAGTGGATGAGATGTGGTGTTGGGGGCTCTGGTGTAGGGGAGAGCTTTGTAGAGTGGGGCTGATGGTTGGACTCCATGATCCCAAGGGTCTCTGCCAACCTGAGGGATTCTGTGGTTCTATGATACTCAAATGTGCCAGCTGCTATACTCATGCATCAGCTCTGTTGCTCTGTGCTGTGTAACAAGCTGCAGATTAGTGAGGATTAATGATATTTGTCTAACCTGAGTGTTTGAGGAGAAAACGAGTGCTGAAGGAGGAGCTAACATGCAGTGGTTTTGTATCCTAGGGGCAAGAACATCACATTCCACAAGTTGCCATTTTACCCCTGGGAACAGGCAATGACCTGTCTAACACGCTGGGCTGGGGCGCGGGTTACGCTGGGGAGGTCCCCGTCGAACAGATCCTACGAAATGTCATGGAGGCAGATGGAGTCAGGCTGGACAGGTGGGTACCAGCTGAAGGATGGGCATGCCACAGAGCCAGGTGCTGCCAGAGCTCCACTGATACCCCCGTATGCACCAGTGTCCCGTTACACACAAGTGGTGCCTGCATGTAAAGAGACATAAGTATTGCTGGAGGGAACTGCAAAGTAACTGAGGTCCAAAGTTAGTCTCTATTTCCTTGTCTTGCAGGGCTGAACTTTTTCATAAAGGGCCTTCCAATGCCTAGAGGGGGCCTAGAGGAGAGATGGGGAAGGAACTCGCTATCAGGGAGTGTAGCAATAGGATGAGGGGTAATGGTTTTAAACTCAAAGAGAGGAGATTTAGATCTCAGGAAGAAATCCCTTACTGTGAGGGTGGTGAGAGCCTGGCCCGGGTTGCCCAGAGAAGCTGTGGCTGCCCCATCCCTGGAGGGGTTCAAGGCCAGGAGCAAGGGCTTGGAGCAACCAGCTCTGGTGGGAGGTGTCTCTGCCCAGGGCAGGGGAGGAACTTAATCATCTTTAAGGTCCCTTCCAACCTGCACTATTCAATGATTTAACTGAATTTGAATCTTTAATTCATCCCAGTATAGATGGGAGGTTCCTGACTGCTTTCCTAGCTTTGATACTTGAGAACAGTCTTTTGTGACTCTAAGTAATGGCTGTTGTTTTTCAGGTGGAAGGTTCAAGTAACAAACAAAGGGTACTACAACTTAAGGAAACCAAAGGTACAGTTTGCAAGTACAAATACAGATTCTGTGCAATACCTGTGTGCTTATACTTATTTTTTTGGTTACCTACTTCCCATTAAACCCTGTGACTTTTAAATTGTAATAATAATGCTTAAGAAGACCATAACTAGAAGTTCTGTCTTCCAGGTATTCACAATGAACAACTACTTCTCTGTAGGACCTGATGCTCTCATGGCTTTAAACTTCCATGCTCATCGGGAGAAGACCCCCTCTCTGTTTTCCAGCCGGATTATTAATAAGGTGTGTTTTGGTAAAATGGCATTTTCTCCTTGTTGACTACAGGCTGTGTTTCGCTCTACGTTGCTTTACTCCCCTGCCCCGTTTCGTGCCGGTTTAGGAGTTGGAACTCGTTTCTCTGGGGGAGGGGATTCCACGGGTGGAAGGTGCTTCCTGCCCACTCACAAGTGTTCTGCCTTGCTCAGACAACAAGCTGGTCAGCTCTTGTTCAGAATGTCTCCTTTGCTTTGAAACTGAGTGGGTAAGGGCATTGCCTGGGTCCTTTTGAAGCAGAAAGCAAGTTTCTTTGGCAAGTTCTCCCGTATCTCATGGCAACAGCGTAGTTGAAGGCTGCACATATATGTTTTGTGTGAGTTTTAGATCAGGTTTGCAGAACAATGTCTATACATGAATGTTTCAAATACTCTTCATGTGTATTGGGTTGTGGGTTTTTCTAACAGTGTTTTCTGTTCTCCTTGTTTTGGTTTGGTTTGGTTTTTTATAGGCTGTGTATTTCTTTTATGGAACCAAAGACTGCTTGGTACAGGAATGCAAGGATCTTAACAAAAAGGTTGAGGTAAGTTTTTTAGCTTGCTGCTTCTTTGGACACTCAGTGGAATAGAGAAAATTAACTGGTGAAAGTAAAGGGGAAAAGCTTTGCAGTTTGCATCCGTGTGATACTGTGTAAGGATGGCTTGGGACTTATTTTTTCATGTTCCTCTTGCACCCACAACTTTCCTCATGGAATTCATCATGTCTTTGAGCTCACTGAAAAATCCCAATATTTTTTTTCTGGCCTTGACTCAGTTGTTTGAGTTAATTACTGACATCCAGATAGTCTCTGGTGCCAGGGATTTTACTTAAGGGAGAGTCCTCCTTCTCTTCTCTATAACCAAAAATTTATTGCAGCTTAAAAAGAAATCATGTTCTGTTTATACAGGGCCAGTTTCTGTTCAAGTGGAAGACTCTTAAATGCACAAAGAGAATAACTAGCATATATTGAACTACTGAATTTGATCCACAGTAATTAACTTCTTTGTGTCTTTTAAAGCTAGAGTTGGATGGGGAGAGAATCGAGTTGCCCAACTTGGAAGGCATCATTGTCCTGAACATTGGATACTGGGGAGGCGGCTGTAGGCTCTGGGAAGGAATGGGTGATGAACCTTACCCCTTGGCAAGGTAGGCAGTGCATCTTTTTCCTGTCTTTCCTTTAACAGCTCTTGTAGTGTAAGCAGGTCTCTCCCGTAGGCCGTGCTTGTGTGCCAGAAGGTGTCCTTGTGATGGTACACTGTCATGCTGAAGACTTGGACTAAATGCATCCCACACATCAGGTTGGAGCTTTTTTTAAGGCCTTCTCAAAATCTCTGCCATGATTAAGCAGTAGTCTTGAAGAGGCTATTAAAGATAGGCTTCAAAAAGCAGAAGATGCATCTACTTCAGAATATAGAAGAACCCGTCTTAGTAGAGGTTAAAATATAAAGTAAAACCAAAGGAAGCCAAAAATGTGAGTCCCATGCTGAGCAGGTTGGCTGGAGCAATACTAAAGAGAGGAATACGTGGCTATATTTGTTATTCCCTTGTGTGGCTTCCTTCTTCTGAAGGCATATGGAATCATGGAATCATGTAGGTTGGCAGAGACCCTTGGGATCATCGAGTCCAACCATATCTATGAGTACACTTCCAGCCAGTTACAAGGCTTGTGACCCTGGATTTCTAAGAACTGTTTGGGTAAGGTCCTTTACCAAAGTCTTAAAAACAGCCATTAGATGATGGTTCTGTAGATTCATTAATGAGTGAAAGAGGGGTAGTTGTACAGGTTTATGGAAGTGAAATCCACTATGGGCCTTAAAAATGCACGGTGAGCCTTGGAAAGTCAAGTATCCCTAATTTCCAGCAGCTAGCTGGGGTGTGCCACCCGCTGTGGGGCTCCGTGCCCGCCTTGCTGTGTGGCTTCCTTCACCATCCAGTGGGACTTGTCCAGCCCAGATACTTTCAACCCACTTGTAGGACATTTGTCTTCTCTACAGGAATGGCCATAACAGAGCCCTGTGCTGTTACAGACTTGCATGATGTAAATACCTGTGTGAGGGGTGTTTTAGAGCCCATCAGCATCATTCAAAAGAGTCTCCTTTCTCAATTCATAGACATGATGATGGACTTCTAGAAGTTGTTGGCGTTCACGGTTCTTTCCACTGTGCCCAGATTCAGGTGAAACTGGCAAATCCTGTCCGCCTGGGGCAGGCACATACAGTGAGGGTAAGTGGTGGCTGTCAACCTCTTTCCCCTGATACCTTTTCGTAATATGTGGTCTAGAATCTGCAGCGCTGCGCTGGCCAACCTGAGGTTGCAGCTTGCTGTTGAGCTAGATGTTTCTCCTGCTCAGTAAAACTGAACTGTGTCCTGACTCACAGTCTCTGTTGCTGTGCTTGGTGGCCCCTGGGGTGCAACATACGAAGTTTCTCCCTGATCAGGCTGAAAACAGGCAGCACCGGTGTCTTGTGGTTGTAAAAGGTGTCTTCAGAGCCGCTGTGATTGTGTGTTCTTCTGTTTAATGCCAGCTGATCTTGAAGAGCTCAAAGATGCCAATGCAGGTGGATGGAGAGCCGTGGGCTCAGGGGCCCTGCACTGTTACCATAACCCATAAGACACGGGCACTGATGCTGTACCACTCGGGTGAGCAAACGGATGACGACGCTTCCAGCACGTCTGAGCAGGACCACGTGAGGGAACAGACAGATGAAGACCTATAGATTTGGCAGGACGTGACGTAACACGGTGGTGAGCTTCAGCTCTTTAAAACCATCGAGAACACCTGATCTAGCCCCGAGGTTCAGGCTCGTGAACCACCTAGAGCTGAGGAAAAAGCCATGCTTCTATGCTCCATTAAAACTTCCACAGCTGAATTCCGACGACTGGTTTGCCCTTTAGATGGGTGGTGATGCCCAGCCTTTCTAGCTGGAGTTAGCTACTGCAGTGGCAGGAAGGAGATGGATCTGGTGGCCCTTCCCTGCTGTGGAATCAGATCTTCTCCACGTACGCAGTACCGTATGCGAGATGTCCGATACCCTTGGAAAGCAGAACAGCTGGGACTTTGGCCGGCTTCCACCCACCCTCTTCTCCAGAACGGGTTCCAGAGCAGAAAACCAGACCGGGTAGGATGTGGGCTGGTTTTCTGCCAGCAGCCTGCTCCTGGCTGCCATCTGTTCCTGGGAGCAAGACAGACAATTTTGTGGGCACCTGGCGGTGCAAGGCGTATCTGGGTGGGCTTGGCTGGCGGAGCGCAGGACCTGGCGGCTCTTGGGGAGGTGGTTAGCAGAGAAGGGGCTTTGGGACCAAAGGTTTCTGGTAGCACATGACCCTTTTCAGTGGCTGTGTGAGAGAGAGAACTCCTGAGGTCCTGAGTCCCCAAGCTACAACTTGAGAATAGTTACAGCAGGACTTGCACTGGAGGCCGTTGTGACCTCAGTTCAGCGAGAGGCTGATTCCAGGTTTTGTAAATAGCAACATCGTGCTTTCCAGGGAGGCCCTTGGGGCTAAATCTTGGAGAAAAGAGCTGTCTGTCTGAGCTGCTTAGAGAAGGGTTTCAAACAGACAATGATGACTGGGGGGGGGGTGTGTTAAAGTCTTGTTAAAGATCTCGCTTCACAGTTCCCGAAAACGATCACTAGTCAGTCTGTTAACTGTGTCACCTCTGAGTGGGGAGGTTGACACCTAAGTTTGCAAAGGTTGGCAAGTTCTGGTGTTTCTGTGTGTAATTTGATGGGGGGGGAGGGGGTGGAACTGGGAGTATTTGTTCTTAGGGCGTCAGAGATACCTTGTTGGGTTTTAAACTTTATTTGCCATCTGAATATAGGGCGAGAAAAAAGATGGGTGGTCTGTGCCCATCGAGAGGGTGAAGATGGAATGCTGGCACTCTCCCTTGGGCCCAGCTGAAGCTTCTCAGGTTAAAAGCTTCTCAGGTGAAAACATCTTTGTGATTAACAGAAGTAAAAATCTGCTTCCTTTTCTTTTCTTTTCCCCTGTCTGCCATAGAGGGTGGGAGCTCTGAGGTGATATTTACAATCTGTCACTCGGTAATTCAGCTCAGAGTCCGGTTGTGTCACTGCAGGGGATGTTCCCGGCGGGGGGAGGGCTTATGCCGAGTGTGTCCTGCGAAAGCCAAGCTGGTTAGAGGGGCTGAGAGCTTTGGTCTGAACTCTGAGCGTTGCTGCTGTTGTCAGAATCCCCTCATCCCGGGGCTTTCTCCTCTTCCTTCGAGGTGGTGAAGGAGGGTTTGTTTCTGGGTTTTGTAAAATGAAACTTTTTCAGCAGTCTGTGGAATGGTGTTTGTGTTAATGATGAATGAACTATTTATATTTGAAAATAATTTATTGAAGCCTTGGCAAAGTCAGTATTTTTAAGACCTTCGGTTGTAATCCTCTTTGGAGAGCATTTTGAACTTGGTGGTGTTCATTGTAGGAACGGATGTACCCGATCTCGATACTACTGAGTCAGTGAGCTTAGAGCAGTCTGAAACTGGGATTAGAGGGTAACCAGCTGTAAAGCAGAAGCCACTTGTAAATTCCAGTCATTAGTCTGATAGCACACGGTGGGGGGTGGGATTGGGACTAGATGATCTTTAGGGTCCCTTCCAACCCCAACCAGTCTAGGATTATACACCTCGTCTTAATTATTTTATTGTATGTACATATAGAGAACAAATGAATAGTTAAATCTATGTAAAAAGTGTTTAAATATGCAAAGGTATATTATGTTAGATAAATCCACAACCCTGTTTTCTCTTAGTTCCGATGCTCAGTTTGTGTTGGCTGCAAAAATCTTACTAATTAAGTTGTTAATATTTTTAATAATTTATAACCGTCGGCGTCCTGAGAAGAGTTGAGCTCTGTGCCACGGTTCTTACAAACTGCTGTTCACAAACAAATGAGGAGTCTCTGGAAAAGCAGGGGGGGGGTGATGGAAGGCAGTGTTTTCTCACCAGAGAAAGGCTGGTGGTTGGACTCGCTGATCCGAGGGGCTCTTCCAGCCTGAAGGATCCTATGGGAGATGCCACCACTGCCACGTGAGAGAGAAATGACACCTAACTGCATTCACAGCTATGAATCTAAACTATCCATCACACGGTTTAAAGAGTGACCTGTAGTTGATTAGGTCACACAGCTTGTCCATAGCCCAGTAACCCGCCTGCTTGGCTGTTCCAGCCACCATCACCCCACCTGGGAGATGTTAGAAAGGGCTCCAAGGGCTCCCCTGCCCTATTTTGAAAGTACAATTCATTTGCTCTTTGCTGCTGGGGAGGAACCTCCCCATCCTCCCCAGCTTCTGAGAACTGCTAGTGAAAGGTTCTGCTTTCAGCTGGGCCAGTTCTGGAGCTCACAGCTGTGAGAGCGTGTGCTCTCGCGCCTGGCGGGTTCGAACCAACCCCAACGCCCTGTTCCGTAGCTGTGACTGGTGTCACGGTGTCACTGCTGTCACAGCTGCTCCTTTTTCAGGTGGCAAGAACTGCTTCTTGGTAGAGCAGCACTGTAACCTGGTTAGTGAACCTGTGGGTAAGAGCAGGACACTCTTTGTGGCTGTTCTAACCGAAAATCCTCTTTTTGTTCTGTATTTCTGAGTGACTGCTGGCCGTTCTCTTCCTCTTCGGAAAGAGAGGAGATGTGACGCTTCAGCTAGGAGGAAACTTGAGAGAATACTAGCACATAACCCGCCCTGGTGAATGTGAACCACTGCTTTGGAAATGCTCTGACGTTTCTTTTTTATTATTTATTTATTATTTGAGAGATTGTAGCTGCTTCTCGAACACGGGAAGGAGACCACGGAGACCTCGTGTTCGCTGACCCGTCAGGTCTGGGAGGGTTTACTCTCTATTTGTAAACACACGGCACGATCCAGGTGTCTTTCAGGTGACAGGGTAGGCTGAATGCCCAGCTCCGGTCTTGGGCACCTCAGGGAGAGGGGGAGACTTGGAGCTGGAGTAAAGCCTCGTGCCACAGCTGAGCCTAGGGATGTCCTGCGCCCTTACGGTGGCTGAGGATCCGGCCCTCAGCTGTTCAGAAGCGTGAATGTACTCGCATTCTGGTCTCCGTTTCCCGCCGATCCCGCCTCTGCCGTGCTCTCTACCCTCCTTCCTGTACGTAGCTCGTTTCTCCCGGCGGTTCAGTGGCAGCTTCCCTGCGGATTTCCGCATGGAAGCGATCCCCGGCGTCAGCAAAGTTTACACCCCCAACCCCCCCCCAAAGCCATTCTGTCTCCGCTCCCAACTGTCGCCATCCCGAGGGTCCCTCCAGCCACCTTGTCTTTGGGGGCTTTTTATAGTTCAACAGAATGGATTCTTATTTTTGTAGCTTGTAACTTGGATGTGTACAGTAGTTATCCCTATGCCGTAATTAGGGATCGGAATCCTGGAAAAAACATTACTTTTAGGAGCTGTAACTTTCAGTTGGAAATAACTACTTCTGAGAAAGTGCCAGCATGTTAACAGGTTAAAAATCTCTATATATTCTTTAGCTTGGCAATACTGTGACTTGGGGTTTGCAGTGAATGTGCTTGTGCATATATTCTGAACCTGCACTCAATAGGGGAAAAATGAGCTTAAAATGCCAGTAATAGATCAAAGAGTAGAATATCCAGAACAGCACCGGGGGCTTTGTTCAGGGGAGAAAGGCGAGATGTGGGACTGGGTGGCAGTTCTGGTTTTCCCCCAGAACGGTAAGGAAGGGAGTGGTCCCTGGACTGTGACAGAGCAGTTGTCCCCTTGTGCTGCAGCTTGGTTAAAGGTATTGTTTGGTGCCCAAAGGTGAGCAGAAGCCGCCTGTGCTGTTCCTGCCTCTTCCCAGAGCGCAAACCCCCAGAGCAAACCTGACCTGCAAGCAGCAAAGAGCTTACCTGCCAAGAGACAACCGGCCAACCCCATGTCAAACCTCCGGTAGAAACGCCTAAAGCCAAAGTTGGCTTCTTTTTCCTTGACATCAGGTGACGCTCTCAAATCCCAGATGGTTTTTGCGTTTGGCTTAGTTGGTTTGTTGGGGGTTTTTCCTCATGTCTTTGAAAAGGCAGCGGGCTGAGAGGAGGGATTGGTGTGAAACTCGGCCGCGGGGCCTGGGAAGCGCAGTCTCCGTTGGCTGTGTGGGGCGGGGAAGCGTGGTTGTGGGGTGGTGTCTGTGCTGTAGCTCTGGGGGTGGCTCGCATCGTCACAGGCGGGTGATGGGTGTTGTTTGGGTGCTTGGGCCGGGTTCTGTGTAAGGAGCTGCAACATCAGTGAAGTCACACAACTCCTCTGGTTCTGCGGCGGCGCAAGGGGAAGAGCAAGAGCGCTGTTGTCTTCAGCCAGGGGCGTCAGGGCCCAGCTCTGGTGACTTGAGCTCCCAGAGGGTCCTTTGGAGAAACGACCTGCTCCGTGGTCTTCATAGAAGTTCACAGAGAAGAGAATTTCCCCAGCACTGACTCCGTCACTGAATTTCCAAACGAACCTTCTTGTTGTCGTGTCCCTTGTTCTGTGCTTCTCTGTAGATTAAAGTGTGTGGATTAAAGTATTTCAGCGCAGTTGTGGCCGTTCCCCAGCGTGTGTGTGTGTGTAAGAAGGAAAGGTGAGGTGTCAGCTCTGTGGCGCCCCGGTGATGGTGGTGACCGCCCCCATCTCGGGGGGCTGCGGTGCGAGAGGCTTCACCATTTTGAGTCCGGGGTTGTGCTTTGTCGAACGCTCCCACCCGGGATCCCCCCAGCAAAGTCCCAGTGTTGCTAAACCCTAGATGTGTGGCAAGAACTGCTAGAGGACAGCATGGACCCCAGAGGTGAAACTTTATGCTTGTTCAGTAACCTACAAATATGTCTGAGCTGCTGCCTGCCCACTGCTGCTTCCTCTTCCTCCTGGAAGCATTCACATCCCAGGAAAAGCTGGGTTTGCATCTTCATAACAGATAACTTTAAAAGGGTTTTAAAGCCCCAGGCTGCAACAGTGAGACAAATTGTCCGGATCGTTCCTCCTCACCAGTGTTGTCCCTGATCTGGGACCTTCAGACAGCTGGGGCTGCTGCAGGGAGGGAAATAGGCCTGCACATTTCTCACCTAATTCCCTGTAAGGAGGGGAATTTCCAAACAGGAGTGTTTAAGGGGAGGGGGTTTGGTGGCCGTTAAGTGTCAGTTGATAGAGGAGACGAAGGGGCTGCTGAGCAGGAGTCACCGAAATGCAGCGGCGGCTTCCTGCGGAAAGGGGAAAGGGCTGCGGGATGGGAGCTGGAGCGGGGTCAGAGCTCTCTCCTGACGGCAGCAGATGGGGCTTCTGGAAGTGAGTAACTCCTCACAGAATCGTTTTGGTTGGCAGAGACCCTTGGGATCATGGAGTCTTCCCAGCCAGAGTGGTCAGAGCCTGGACTGGGCTGCCCAGGGAGGGGGTGGAGTCCCCATCCCTGACTGTGTTTGAGAGTGGATGAGCTGTGGTGTTGGGGGATCTGGTGTAGGGGAGCCCTTTGTAGAGTGGGGCTGATGGTTGGACTCCATGATCCCATGGGTCTCTGCCAACCAGAGTGATTTTAGGATTCTATGATTCGCTGTATCTATAGCAAGAAAAATGTCACCAAAAGCTCCAGGGGAATGAGTTCAAACAAACGCATGGGGTTTTGGCTGGCGCTATTTAACATCCTGCCCAACCCCTCCGGGCCGAGGGACTCTCCCGGGCCCGGCTGCCCGGCCACAGCAACCGCTTCCCTGCCCTGAGGCCGGGTCGCAGCAACCGCTCCTCCCGGTCTGTCTGTGAGGAGCGATTTAGCGCTTCTCCCTGCACCAGCCGGGAAGAAGCAGCTCCTCCCATGTCTCTCCCCAGCGCTTACAACCAAGCCCTCACCCCTGACAGGACAAGACCACTCCCCCTCCGCCGCCGCCGCCATTTTGCCCGCCCCGCACGCACGCTGTCAGCGGCCGGGCGCAGGCGCAGTGCGGCACCGGCAGGCAGCATGGAGGACGCGCTGAAGCGGGAGCTGGGCACCGCCGTGCTGCGGCCGACGGGGCACTCGGGGGGCGGCTGTATCAGCCAGGGCCAGAGCTACGACACGGACCATGGCCGGGTGTACGTGAAGAGCAACTCCAAGGCGGAGGTGCGTGTGTGTGGGGGTGCGTGTGGCGGGCCCGGCGGGGGGCGGCTCTGAGGGCGGCCGCGCTGAGGAGATGGGCGGCGGGTTGTGCTCAGTCGGCTCGGCCTCTGCTCGGAGGAGGGAAGTTTGCTAACCGGCCTCAGGCAGCGAAGCTTGGGCTGCTGGTGGCCGGGCGGTGGCCTGCCGCCGGGGTGAGAGGCCGGCTTCCCTGCGCAGCTTCTGCCCTGTGAGGGGCGGGCGGCTGCTGCGGGTCCTGGGCCCGGTCTGTGGTGGCGGTGCCCTGCGGGGGTAGGCGCTGGGCTGGGAAGCAGGACTCCTGGGGGGATGGTGTTGCGGTGTTTGTGTGGGGCATGCGGGATAACAGCGTGCTGCTGTGAGGTGAGGCTGGGCTCTGGTGGTTTGTGACTGGGCTGCACATGCTGCGAGAGCGCCCGGAGACACCCAGAGGGTATAACATGATCTACTGAGGGCCTGCGCCTGGCTGTGTTGTGACAAAACCAGTAATTCCCTGCCCGTAAGAAGGAGATTCTCTCAATAAATGACACTTTTAAAAATTATTCCTCAAGGTTTTCTTCTTTGTGCTTTCAACACCGGGTACCAGCTGCTGTACAAGGTGAATACCCGGGTGTGATAGAGACAAGTACAGTGTGCCCTGGCTGTGAGACTCCCCATTTGCGAAAGCAGACGTCAAGTGGAATTTATTTCAAAGTTGCTGAATGCTTGGCTCTGGCAAATGCCCCTTGTATTCGCCTGTAAGAGCAAACAGATGTTTTTGGAAGCACGTGTGCAGCTGTATCAATCCCAAACTTGTCTGCTCTTCCTGACTGCACCAGGGAGCTGGAGGGGTGCGCTGAGCTGGGAACACGGAGGGCTGTGGAAGGGGTAGATGCTTTACCTGTAAAGCCTGATGCTTTACATTAGGCTGAAAATAGCCTAAACTATGTAGGAATATAGCCCTTCCCCTTAGGCCTTTGGTAAGTGTGTATTTAGGTATCCAGGCTAGCTAGCTACAAGTTAGGGCTTGGGGAAAAAACAGATCTGGGTAGATTTTCTCTTCAGTTATCTTTTAATTTTGTCTGCTTTTACCCCTGTGTGGGTTCTGGCTGCTGTTTAACAGAAACTTTGCCAAAGTGTGTTATAACGCTGGGCTGTGTGTGCAGCTGTGGGTCTGAGTCAGCCGTTTCTTTAGAAAATGGGGTTGTTTTTTACTGTTAGAAGCTACCAGCTTGCCTTCAACCTATTACTGTGCTTTAGACAGAGCTACAGGATTTACTGATTTCCTCTGAACAAAGCTAACTCGTGGCTCAGTAATTCAGCAGTTCTTCATTCTTGATCTCCTGTTGGCTTTGGAATTTCTAGTCAGTGTTGCAAATTTCACAGAATCCCAGAATCTCAGGGACTGGAAGGGACCTTGAAAGCTCCTCCAGTCCAGTCCCCTGCTGGAGCAGGAACACCCAGAGCAGGTCACACAGGAACACCTCCAGGCGGGTTTGGGATGTCTCCAGAGAAGGAGACTCCACCACCTCCCTGGGCAGCCCCTGCCAGGGTTCCCTCACACTCACCAGGAAGAAGTTTTTCCTCATATCTCAGTGTAACCTCCTCTGTTCCAGCTTGCACCCATTGCCCCTTGTCCTGTCATTGGGTGTCACTGAGAAGAGCCTGGCTCCATCCTCCTGACACTCACCCTTTCCATATTGATAAACATTCATGAGGTCACCCCTCAGTCTCCTCTTCTCCAAGCTCAAGAGACCCAGCTCCCTCAGCCTTTCCTCCTGTGGGAGATGCTCCACTCCCTCCATCATCTTGGTAGCCCTGCCCTGGACTCTCTCCAGCAGTTCCCTGTCCTTTTTGTGATGACAGAGAACGCCGGAACCCAGGTCACTTCCACAGAGTCTGTTTGTGAGGTGAAATTTCTGTATCTGTAAAACTGCTTTCAAATCTGGTGGTACAGATCTATCTGTGTCTTGCACATGCAGTAACCGCTTCCTCCAGGCTTTTTATTTAATATATACAACCTTGAGTGGTTTTGTGAAAGAGCTTTGTTTACCCGTGGCTGTTGTTCGTAGAAACTAACACTTTCTGTCAACATTTGGCAGGCCAGAAGGATGTTTGAGGGGGAAATGGCCAGTCTGGAAGCCCTCTTGAAAACACAGATGATCAAAGTGCCCAAACCCATCAAAGTGATAGACCTGCCGGGGGGCAATACGCTGTTTGTGATGGAGCATTTGGAAATGAGAGGCTTAAACAGGTAAGACACGGGAGACTGGGACTGTTATGGAGGTGAAGTCACTCATTTCCAGAGGGGAAACTTGTTTTCTTTCAATCAAGATATATCTGGGCAGTTATACAGCAGAGAACTGTAGGGTTTTCTGTAACTGTGTAGAAGATAAGCTTTTATTAAATATCAGTAGATAAATAAATAAGGCCCACCTGACTCCTGCATCTTCTAGAAGCCAGAGGCAAATCTAAAGAGGAGGAGGAGGAGTCGTGTGGCTCCATTTCACCCCCTCTTTCGCTCCCCCCCTCCCAAAAAGGTACAGCATAACATGTTGTGCAGAGATATCTTACTGCATCTGCATCACACAGAATCCGTGATATCACACAGAAATTGATACTGGAGTTTCTCATTCTGTTAAATTCTTCTTACTCTCACTGTTAATAGCGGGGTCAGAAGCAGCCGTGCACGTACGCGCTGTTCCACCTTCAGACGGGACCTCTGTAGGAAGAGGAGGTGTTCACAACTGGGGTATTTTGAAAGTGGACTTTGGAGATACAGAATTTGCTTGATGAATCTTCTCAGGTGACTCCTGGAATATCAAGAACGGGATTCATCCTCGTGCTAGTGTTGCTAAGAATACTTTTGTTTCTTAGACACTCAGCAAAGCTTGGAACACAGCTGGCTGATCTCCACCTTCATAACCAGCAACTTGGGGAGAAGCTGAAGAAAGAGGAGAGCACAGTTGGTACAGTACACAGCTCTTTGCAAATTAAATCCACGTAGCAGTAAAGTACAGATAGTTCAAATAGCTTCTGTTATTTCGGGATAAGCGTGTCTTCTCTCGCTGAAGAGATTCTGGAGGTGGCTTTGGGTGGAACGCTCAGGCAGGGGGGTGTCCTTCTGCTTCTGTTCAATCTCTTTGGATCTCTGTAAACAAAACGTTTGTTCAGCTGGGGACCCCTGAGATCCCGAACAACAGTTTCTGCGAGGACGTGGTATCAGAGGAGATATGCTACCTCAAAATGTGGTTATGAAGGTTGTAATATAGCTGCTTTACAGCAGCCTTTAAACTTAAAAACCCACAGGAGTGTTAAGGTGCAGTTTCTTAATTCTCAGTAGCAGCAGCAATTGTACCCTCGCGCAGTTGTTGGGGCCCCTTTGCGTTGCAGATGCTTAGAAACTTGTCATTAGTGTTGGATTTTTGTCTTTGGTTTGAAAGGTAAAGGTCGAGGGCAAATGGAAGTCCAGTTTGTGGATCAGTTTGGCTTTCATACAGTTACCTGCTGTGGCTATCTCCCACAGGTAGGTTCTGCTTCATCAGCAGAGAGAATTTTAAGTTCATCTTATTTTCCCTTCAGGGAGACAAAGGGCAGAAATGATCGTAATGGGAATGGATTTATTTGTGTGGAGTCATAAAAGGAGAAAGCCATTCAGCAGCACTTGGAGCTGCATTGGACATTCATAACTGTGATTTCTTGGGGTTTATCACTTTGAGACTTATTTATTTATTTATTCCCCTAACTCAGTGCTTTAAGATAACTGTCTGTTAAATGGTAGCATTTGCTGTCCTGGGTGGCATCAGCACAAAGGATGTGTAATCCTCCACGGCTTTATTTGCAAAAGAAGAAAATCAGTGCTTTGTGTGGGCTGGAACTGACACCTGCCACCCTGTTCCTTCAGGTCAATGACTGGCAGAATGACTGGGTGACTTTCTTTGCCAAGCAAAGAATCCAGCCCCAGATGGACATGATCGAAAAGAATTCGGGAGACCGGGAAGCAAGAGAGCTGTGGGCACAGCTGCAGGTAGGAGAAGTTCTCTCCCTCAGCTCGGTATAGCGAGGGCTGGGTATCGGATGTGTAGACTTTCTTTTCATAAACCAAAATGATCTGTGTCTGTTGTCCTGCTCCAGGTTCTGTTCAGAGACTCCAGCTTTTAGGGATTAAAATGTGTTTCATTCTAAAGTACAGTGGCCTCAGCCACCTCGCCCTGTGGTAGTAATTCAAAGGGAACAGCGCCTTGCCTTACTGTTTGGGAAGCACTAGCTCACGTTCCCCTTCCTCATTCCCTCCAATACATTCACAACAAGAAGTGTATGTAAGCAGTACTGCTCTGCACGTTATCTGGGCGTCTAAGGTTTGCCTCTGATCCAGTGACTGCAGTATTAGCTGTTTGGCTGCTGCTTTGTGGGAGTCTCCTCGGGGCTGGTGAGGGATTCCTGAGCCTTGTAAGGATGAAGCGGGTGGTTGGGGCTGTTGCTGTTATTAAAGCTGGTCAATATTGCACCACCGAATCCCACTGTACATTTTTTATCTTCTTATTGTTAAAAACCATTTGGATGACTACGTTCCAGCTGCTGGCTTTTATGAAAAACAGGAATCCCCTTTATTTTTGCAGCACCTCTGTCGTCTAGGTCCTATGTTGTTTCAAGTAATGGTCATTTCTTTTCAGGGACTTCTTAGAAGTCTCATTCATGCTGTGCAGATATGCAGATAAAACTAATCATTCACCTTATGTAGTACTTACTTGTCTCGCATTTTCCCCTGCAGCTGAAGATTCCCAGTTTGTTCTGTGACGTGGAAATTGTTCCTGCTCTCCTGCATGGAGATCTCTGGGGTGGAAATGTGGCTGAGGATGATTCTGGTCCGATTATCTTCGACCCGGCTTCTTTCTACGGCCACTCAGAGTATGAGCTTGCAATAGCCGGGATGTTTGGTGGCTTCAGCAGTTCTTTTTACTCTGCTTACCACAGTCAAATCCCCAAAGCTCCAGGGTTTGAGAAGCGCCTAAAGCTCTATCAGCTCTTTCACTACATGAACCATTGGAACCATTTTGGTACAGGGTACAGAGGCTCTTCCCTAAACATTATGAGAAACCTTGTAAAGTGACTTTGTGCTGAAGCAGGACCCGTCCTGTCTCGCTTGGAACCCCCATACTTGGTGGTGCAACTACAGGAGTAATAATGTTTAAAGAAGCTATTAGATCCCTGACCTTGATGCACAGCTAAAGACCTAGAACCAGTGATTCCCGCTAAGTACCCAGTGTAACCTAGTCCTCTCTTTTTAGGATAGCTGGGAGTGCCTTTGTGAGGGAAATAGCTGAGGAGTTTATTCCGTTGCACGTAGGATCTGCTGGAGTCAGTGTATGGTTGAGTCGGGGCAAGTTAATAGAGATCAAGCACACAAGTATAAATGACTTGGAAGAAGTTCTTTCTCAGGGACCAGTTGTGCTTCAGAGCAGAGAAACGCCAGGGTTTGTGTTTGTACCCCGATGGGAGACCCAACTGGTCGTTTGTGAAATGGGGAATTGCTTTTCTCCGGTACTGAGGAGCTGGCTGGAAAAGTTGCTTGTCACTTCTTGATCCTCCCCCCGCCTTTCAGCTCCTCACGTCCCGCCCGTGCACGAGAACAGCCTCAACAGAAGGCTTGGAAAGTCCTCAAGAAAATTATAGTGGGAACTGTGGAAAATCATTTGGACTGACTGTCGCTGTGGTAATGGGATTCACTGGGACGGAGGCTGCTTCCCGTCCGTCACAAAGCTGTGCAAAAGTACTAACAGGTTTCCTGGGGGGTGTGTTTTGGTGCCTGTGGCATCCCTGCAGGCTGTTCTGTGCTTGCTGGGCAGTGGGCTCTTACCCACAGCAAGCTTGGTCTTAGCAGAACTGCCTCTCCTGTTTTTGGATGAAGCTTTTGACCAATAGTGTGTGTTCTTAAAGCCTCTTTCAGGTACACACCCTGTGAAGGTGTGCCTTCTCTCTCACACCAAAAGAAGCTGTAGTGTTTGGCTGTGCTCACTGCTCGCAGGATAACACCATCTGGTCGTGGGCCAGACTTGACAGCACTTTTTTTGTAGTTCCCACCGCGGGTGCCACACGGAAGCTGACGTTCCCCTTCAGGCCCCACTAGGTGAGCTCTGAGCTCTGGGGTAAGAGGCACGAAACCAAAGGAGTCTAGAGTGTAACTCGGAGAACAGCAGCTCTCCATCCCTGGCAGAGGTTCTTTGTGGGTAGCTCTGCAGACAAGGCCTTTCCTGTACCCACAGCTGGTGATCCTAAGGGTGCACTCTCTTTGCTGTAGCCTGGCAGTGAGTTTCAGTGGGAGCGCACCAGGTAGGTGGGAGAGGTGCATGATTCCTAACGGGCTTTTTGAGTGTTTGGGAATGACTTTAACTCAAAATCTTTCTCATGAGATACTGACAGATTACAGAGGGGTTTTCAGTTGCTGGTTTTGCATGTACTCACACGGAATGGAAGTGAGTTTAGAGAAGACAATCACTTGCTAGGACTTCCCTTAACTCCACTACTCCTCTGGCTGTTTAACTTCTGCTACAAAGACTTCTAAAGCCACGCTTGCTGCAATAGCTTTTACCTCGTTGCTTAAATAAAAAGTTTCCCAGTTGATTATTGTTGTCTCTGTTTTTGAATTAAAACATTTACAGACTGCACCCATTCTTGCCTGGTAGAGAATTATGAGCATGAAGGGTGTTGATGGGAAGGTGTTGTTGATGGGAAGGTGTCAATGGGAAGGTGGTGTTGATGGGAAGGTGGCTGCGGGCTGTAATCTGGGTCGTGTGTGCCTGAAGGAGATTTACATGCTGTTGAGTTACAAGTATGGGCACTCAAACCTGGTGTTGTACCGGCTCTTTGGATGTTGTTGATGAAATGTTATGCCTGTGCCTGTATCCTTATCCCCTTCCCCCTTAACGCTGCTGATGGAGGAAGTGCTGGGGAATTTTGGCCAGCAGTCCGTCGGGTTGGATCCCTTAGCTCTTGGTTGCCATAGGCCTTCACAGTAAAGGTAGATGTTACTGAATGAGGTCATCCTGTTTACGAAACTTCAACAAATGAACATGTTTATCTTGCTAAAGTGCCTTTTTAGCATTAGAAGATGAAAAAGATAGGGAGGTCAGAGCCTGGACTGGGCTGACCAGGGAGGGGGTGGAGTCCCCATCCCTGCCTGTGTTTCAGAGTGGATGAGCTGTGGTGTTGGGGGCTCTGGTGTAGGGGAGCCCTTTGTAGAGTGGTGCTGATGGTTGGACTCCATGATCCCAAGGGTCTCTGCCAACCAAAGGATTCTAGGAGTCCAAGGTGGATTTTCTCAGTCATAGACTTGAGTGATACATGGTGAGTCTCACAGATCCTCTTTTCCCAGTAGAACCGAATCAATTGTGATTGAAGAACTGCATCGTGTGCAAGTTAATTAAGTAGAAACAATTGTTATTGGAGATTTAATTTAAGGGATGTTCTGCTCACTTTCTCAAAGTGATTTTGTGCTTAAATGATAAATGGAAGGGTGTAGGGATACAAATGGGGTGTAACAGCAGGGTCTACTGTACCGTGGATCCCTTGGTTTTGAGTTCTTACAGTTGAATCGGGATGGAGAAGGGGATGCAGTCGTCTGGAGGGGGCTGTCCGTGGACCCTTAAGAAGAAATTGCTGCAGTTCTAAAAGGTGATTATTTTTCTTAACGTGTCATACAGTTCTGCACTGCCCTCAATTCTCCTCTGATAATTGTGTTCTGGGTATGCCTTTGTTATTACTTAATTTCGTAATTTAAGATAAATTTTGAAATTGGTTCCTTAAGGAATTACTTAGTGGGTTGGGATAGGATTATGCATCATTTTAACATCATGGGCTTCCGCCTTGGAGAGGAGTTAGAGAAGGGAAGTTTGGAAATCTGGCCTTAATGGTTAGGATCATAGGAAAATTCCGGTTGGGAGAGATCTCAGCTCAACTTCTGTACCTACTGGTACAACTCCACCCCCTCCCTGGGCAGCCCAGTCCAGGCTCTGACCACTCTGGCTGGGAAGAATTCTTGCCTCATGGCCAGCCTAACCCTACCCTGCTGCAGCTTGAAGCCATTCCCTCTCCTTCTATCGCTCATTGCCCGTGAGAAGAGACCAGCACCAACCTCTCTGCAATGGCCTTTCCAGCAGCTGTAGAAGCCAGCATTTGTCCTGTAATCATGCTTTTTTTGGTCAAAATCAAATAGTTTATATGACTCAATACCAACAATAGTGGAAAGGAGAGAGAAATGCATGGAAGCACAGCACAGCACTGAGCCCAGAACCCAGAAGTGCCCTGGGGAGACGGTGGGTGTTGCAGCTCCAGGTGAGAACTGGCAGCAAATACAGGTCCGGGTTATGCTGGTGGGTTTCAAAGTTGAAGGCTTTATACCTGGTGTGTCGGTGCACCTTGCAGGTATGAAGGGATTAAATTCAGGAGGAGCCAAGGGATCTTTCTGTGTGTTACAGATTGCCAAAGGAGATGAAAAGGTGGAATAATCTAAAGATGGCAGTAAATCTGGAGGGGCGAAGAGTACCCGCATTTCCTTACTACCAGCTCGATGCTTTTGCTCTGGATTTTCAGGTGGTAGCGGCCAGCCCTGAGCACATCACGGCTTGGTGACTTGAGGGCACCTTCAGGCAAGGAAAGTCTTTTAACTGTCTCTACCAAGAGACTGAGTTACGTCCCCAGCAGGAGGAGCGTTCAACAGATGTCGGTGAGGACAGCAGAACTCCAGTCCACACACAGCCACTACCAGCAGAGCAAAAAAAGCCCACCAGCCTTTCCACACCTTTCTGGGGGCTGGTCTGTGGTCAGCAGCGGGGTTTAACTGCACCCTTACAGGCTGCAGCTTCGGTTTTCCCGTTTTAAATACCCACAGTCGCACGGTTGGTGTGGTTGTGTTTAAACTCCCTCTAGTGGGTTGGATTTAGAGGCACCTCTTCTGCCAGCGCTCCCGGGGCTTCAGACTGGGTCCAGACTACCAATCCCAGGAGCTCCCAGCAGAGCCGGGAGAGACCCAGGGCACGCCTGCCTGCTTTATTCTAGCAAATAGCTGTAAAGGGGTTTACCTTCCATGTACAAACAAAGCATTTTGGAACATTCTCTCTGGATCTGCCTTTTCTTTTTTGTTTTAATTTGCTGGGTGGCGTTTCTGCCTCGTCGCGGGGTGACGGTGAAAGAAGGACCCAAGCCTTCGCTCCTGTTTGGCAGTGGATTTGGCAGAAAGCAGCTGCAGCAGCCTGGAGAATACCATGGAAAAAATCCTGAAAAGAGAACTGCAAACCTCTGTTCTGGAGGCGTTGGGAAGCTCGGGAGGAGGGTACATCAGCCAAGGCCACGGTTACGAAACGGAGAGGGGACGAGTATTTGTTAAAATCAACCACAGAGCTCAGGTTGATGCTACAGATATTTAACCACTAACCTCGTCTCACAGAGAGAGCTTTTTATTTTCAAAGCACCTGGTTGTTACTAATTTAGAGTTCTGTGTTTTCAGGCTGACTTTCAATTACCACAGTTCTCTCTGAGAAGCTGCAGTCTCTGCTGTATCGATATTAATGCAGCAGGTTTGGTCAGTGCAGAGCAAGCGTAATGCCACGTGATGACCCTCAGCAGCAGGAGTGGGGGCTGAGAACAGAGCTGGTATTGTAGTTCTTGGAGTTTGGCAAAGCCTGGAGCTAAATCTGCATTGACTGCTTTTCTTTTCAGCTGGGAGGACAGAATGGAGGGAGGGAGGGAGGGAGCAAACAGAGTGCCAGTGCTAAAACTAACATGTTCTTCTCAAAGCTACTGAGGTTTCAAACCTTCCCTTTGCTTTTCTGTTTCCAGCAGCAAGGTTCTTGGGGTTTTTCAGGTCAAGCCCTTGACCTTTCTGTCACTAAATGTGTACTCAGTCGCTGTTTGTAGCAGCACAGTGCATCAGAAGTTGGCTTTATGCGTATCAAACCCATCCTGAATCTGGGGAGAATCTGAGAATCTGAGCAGCTTTGCCTCAGAAATGCAGCATGCAGGCTCAGAGCTGGTGTGGTCATCTCCACCTGGTGGCCACTGACTTGTGTGGGAAGGAGAACTGGTTTCAGGATTCAATCCTGTACTTCATTTCTGGGGTTTTGAAGGAGGTCTTGGGTGTAATCCTCAGGGATACTGTTACGTCAGTGCTTTGGGACCTCTGTAAGTAGCTGGAAATCCTGGTGAAACCTGACGTATCCTACTCCCCTGGAATGGGGAAAACCCAAGGTAGAGTTAAGGTATTGAAGCCTCCCTGTGTAGACTGAGCCCTCGCTGCAGCTACAGTCTTTTATCAGCGTGAATTAACTCTGTGTAACTTTGTAAACAAGGCTGGTTTTTCCAGGGTACTTGTTGCAGACACCCATGATTCAGCCCAAGGATACTCTTGCTCCCTGACAGGCTGGAAAAATGTTTGCAGGGGAAATGGCAAGTTTGGAAGCTCTTCAGAAAACCAATACTGTGAGAGTGCCTCAGCCTATTAAAGTGATTGACCTGCCTGGAGGAGGAGCAGTGTTTGTCATGGAGTATCTAAAGATGAAGCACCTCAACAAGTATGTCTGTCCATCCTTCTTTTTACTACGTTTTGGGGCTTATTTTCTTATATCTTACAGTCAGTCAGCAAGCTCCATGCAAAAGATGTCTCAGTTCTTTCAGAGGTTCTGTCTGTTGCGATCTCTCTGTGTGTGTGTGTGTACATGCACATGTTGAAAATACACGTACCCCTATCTACATACGTGTGGGGGGATACGCCCCTTCCCTGACCTACCTGCAGAAGAAATGGCAGCCTATCCCTAGCCTAGAGCCTTGTATGCTGGTCCATCTGTGCCGAGATGCTACTGAATTGGATGGTAGAACGGCTGAGTTTTCACAGCTTTTCCCTCATGAGATTTTTTTCATTTGAGTTTTTTTTTCCCCACGGATCAGTTTTCATTAAACTTACAGGTTTCTTTTGGCTTTGAAACCTCTGGGTCCCTCAGCATAATCCCAGGATCTCAGGGATTGGAAGGGACCTTTAAAGCTCCTCCAGTCCAATCCCCTGCTGGTGCAGGAACACCCAGAGCAGGTCACACAGGAACGCCTCCAGGTGGGGTTGGAATGTCTCCAGAGAAGGAGACTCCACCACCTCCCTGGGCAGCCCCTGCCAGGGTTCCCTCACNTTGGCCATGAGGGCACAGTGCTGGCTCATGGGCATCCTGCTGCCCACCAGGACCCCCATGATCTTCTATACTTGAAGCCAGTCACCAGTTCAAAGGCACTAGAGCAAGGAAGAACCAACAGGAATGTGGAATTCAGGCTCCTCAGCATAGGCTTCAAGGAGTTTTCTGCTTGGTTTTGGGCCTCTGGAGGTACACAGTAATGCCTCTGCCTCTTCTGGCAGTCGTTTGTCCAACCTACACAATGTACTGGGAGATAATGTGGCAATTCCACAGCCTCCCCAGATACTCCACTCCATCCCATCCCACCCCACCATTCCTAGCAAAGGTTTTCTAATGTCTAACCCCAGTCCTCCTCATTGCAATTTTAAGCCCAATATTTTCTACCCATTCTGGGCATGGAGAAAGTTAACTGAGTTTCCTGTTCAGAAATCTGTGCAACGTTTATCTGTGTCTTCGTTGTCTGGCGTCTGCATTAAGCGACCTCAACTCGATCCTTGCTCATGGCTCTTTTTAGACTTACCGTGGTTATGACTGCTCAAAGGGTGAGGCCCAGAAGTCAACACCATGCTCTGTTCTCGCCCCACTGACGTGGAGCTGCTGCAGAGGGTTACTTGGCCCCCCTGCGCTCTCTGCTGCTCTTCCCACAGCCGTGCTTCTCTTTCCTTGCACGAGCATTGGCTTAGGTTTGTTTATCGACTGTTACAACCTGTTTCCTCAGAGTTTTTGTCTAATCAGTCGCTCCCTGTTAAGTACTTGTGCAGTTGATTACGGTTTGGTGTTGGACAAAAGCGTACTTGGTCGTGTTTAATTGAGATTCCCCCCCTGTGCTATTTTACTTCTCTTGTTTCAGTTCAGTTCTGGTTTCTGATCCTGCAGATACTGTTCAAAGCTCGGAGAGCAGATAGCGGATCTTCACCTTTATAACCAGCAGCTTGGGGAGAAACTGAGAAAGGAGGGAAACACAATAGGTAGAGTATTGGAGTGCTCTTGGCTGTGGTACTGGGGACGCCGTTTCAGGAGACACGTCCCTCCTGCCCCTATGCCCTTCCCTTCTCTACACACAGAGGAGCTGTAATTGCTATTGTAACTTTAAGCACGTCCTGTTAACCTTGAAAAAAGCCCAATTTTCAATTCTTTTTTTATTCTTCAGGTGGTATATTCTTTGTTGTATACAATTACCTGGGTATTTAAATTTACTAAGAAATAGTGTTAATGTTTGACAGTTCCAGCTTTTGATACAGCTTTTCAAGTGGAGAATTTGGATGAGTTTTCTTTTCAGCACCAGTGAAACCTTTGGGCCCGGTGCTCTGTCAGTCTCTTAAGATGTTCTTGTCTCTGCTTGGTTCAGACCATTCATTTATTGCAGGATACGGCCCTAGTTAGTAAACACATAATTAAGTTCCCCTTTAAAGGTGTTGGGATCTACATGTTTGAACTCAACTGTGTAGCAAAACATCCACTGCTGCTGCCCCAGGACAGCTGTAAACCAGCAGTGTAAGCCCTGATGGAATTTCTGTGGACTTCAGTGTCTTCTGTCATCCTTTGGCAAGAGGACTAAAGTGTAGATAAACCAAAAAAAAAGGTATATAAGGAATCTTCTTCTCTGTGAGTTAGTATCAAAATCTGAACTGGTCTGTACCTGTGTCTTTCCCATGACTGCAGGGATGGGTGGGTTCCACGCCGTGGTGGGCATATTACAATCCATTACTGGGAGCAGGACACAAATAGTCTGTGAATAAAAAATAAGTGGTGTCTAATGACAATGTGCTCAAGCGTCAAACAGCTGAAACAGTCTGTGATCTGGACCCTGTTCCTGAATGTCTGAACTCATTTGGCCAAAGAAAAGGCACCAACTGGGACTTACTGTGCCTCCGTTTCAGCTCAATATTTTCAAGCTTAAGAGAGCTCTTTCCATTTTTAGAGGGGGTCGTGACCATGAAATCAGTGCAGCTTATTGCTTGGCTTGATTTGGTGTGCCTGCTCTCTGAAATGCAGGCTTTGCTGTGTACAAATCTCTAAGCTCCCAATACTCATGTTGGTTTTTAGGTAAAGGAGCAGGTTGTTCTGCGTCTCGGTACGTGGCTAAGTTTGGATTCCATGCAGCCACCTGCTGTGGTTATATTCCACAGGTACGTTCCGTGTCTGGGCAAGCTGAAAGGTCCACGTACAGCTTTGGAAACCCCTTGTACACGGGCTTTGTACACCTGCCCTCAGCTCTGCCATCAGCCTTTCGCTTGCACTGCTCCGCTCCGAGCTGACGGCGCAGGGAGTACGAAGGCAGCTCAGTGTGTGGCTCGTTGCAGTGCAGGCAGCAGGCAGACACAGGGGGTGGAAGAAACAGAAACGATGTGGGGGTTCTTCAGCTTGGTGATACTTCTTAAAATAAATACCCTGTCACGTGCCACGTGTTGGTTTTGATTGTTCTGAACTTAGAGTTGGAGATGTATATGGATCTCAAGTGGCAAAGTCCAGGGCTTTTAGAGGGGCTCCTCACGTAGCAGGTCAGATCAGAGGCTGGAAAGGGCTCTCGGAGATCAGTCACTCACTTGCTGGTTCTGCCCGTGTTAGAATTCCATCCTACTATTTACCTGAATGAACCTCCTCTATCCCAAAGCCTTGGCTAAGTACAGCTTTTCACCAGACTAGAAATGCCTTACCCAATAAAAATGAACAAATGCTTTTGCATCTCCAGAAAGATTTTGGAGTGTAATATAGAATCATAGAATCCTTTGGTTGGCAGAGACCCTTGGGATCATGGAGTCCAACCATCAGCCCCACTCTACAAAGGTCTCCCCTACACCAGAGCCCCCAACACCACATCTCATCCACTCTCAAACACAGTCAGGGGTGGGGACTCCCCCCCTCCCTGGGCAGCCCAGTCCAGGCTCTGACCACGCATGGGACAACTGAAAAGATCTCACCAGAAACTCTCCCTCTGAGATACATTAAGAAAATTTGAATGAATGAAATTAGCCAGAACCTCAAGGTCTCTCTCCTGTCACAGACTGCCCCACCCAAGCACGGAAGAGAACGTCGCTCCCAACTGTCTAATGACAGAGGGTGTGGGTCACTGCCTGGGCCGTAGGGTCAGCACTGAACGCCTTAGCTGAATACCTGTATTATTAGTACTGACCATGCTTAGGTTGACAGTGTTTTTACAAGCTGTGTATCGTATTTTCTAGGTGAATGAATGGCAGAGTGACTGGCCCTCCTTCTTCATTCGTCACCGACTCCAAGCTCAGTTGGATTTGATTGAAAAAGATTACGGGGACAGAGAAGCCAGAGAACTTTGGTCACAGCTACAGGTATGAGCCGTGTCTTAAATCTGGTTTTTAGAACGTTAGAAAAATATGTATCAGTGGAATTTTGGAGAGGTTTTATAAGAGATGTATGTAGCTTTTGATGAACAGCAGTAACTGGGTTAGCTTCACAGCTGGTCCAACACCATTGTCAGCTGAAAAGAATTCATAAGGGCAGGGAAGCTCTGCAGAGGGACTGGGATAGACTGGATCAATGGGCCAATGTTAATGGCATGGGCTTCAACAAGGCCAAGTGCCAGGTCCTGCCCTTGGGCCACACCAACCCCATGGGTGTCTACAGGCTGGGGGCAGTGTGGCTGGAGCTGCCTGGCAGAAAAGGACCTGGGGGTGCTGGGTGACAAGGGGCTGGATAGGAG
The DNA here is from genome assembly GCA_013400555.1 of Jacana jacana. NCBI lineage: Eukaryota > Metazoa > Chordata > Aves > Charadriiformes > Jacanidae > Jacana > Jacana jacana. Next base: position 55,074 of record VZTM01008708.1, read on the forward strand.
CCAGCAGTGTGTCCAGGTGGGCAAGAAGGCCAAGGGCATCCTGGCTTGTAGGCTTTAGAGACAGCAGTGCTTTATTTACTATTTTATTCAAAAGTCTATAATTGTTACGTGTTTGTTCGTGCTTTTTCAGCTAAAGATTCCTGAAATGTTCCGTGACGTAGAAATTGTTCCTGCTCTGCTGCATGGGGACCTGTGGGCTGGAAACGTGGCTGAGGACGGCTCTGGGCCAATTGTCTTTGACCCCGCGTCCTTCTATGGCCACTCAGAATTGGAACTGGCCATTGCTGGGATGTTCGCTGGGTTTAGCTGCTGTTTTTTCTCAGCCTATCACAGGAAAATACCCAAAGCTCCAGGATTTGACAAATGAAACAAACTATATCAGCTCTTTAATTACATAAACCACTGGAACCATTTTGGGACGGGGTACAGGGGATCTACCTTAAATACAATGAGAAAACTGCTAAAGTGACCAGAGCAGTTTGGGAAATTCTGACACAGCCCCCCAGTAGTTACCAGCCCCTCCTTGGTGGGAGTAACACAAACGAGGAATTGATGATGAGGATGAGACACCCGACCCACAGAAGGCTTAGAGCGCTCGTCAGCCTCACTCTAGCTGAGTGAGGGTGTAATTTTTAACTTGCACTCTAGTTTGAGACTCCCCTGGGTCGGACAAGGACCCCGACAGCCTAACCCTGCTGTCCATACACAGCCTCATGTCTGGGCTGCTGCCTTCCCATGGCTTGCATCCTCGTCCTGCCACGTCTGCTGCTGCTCCGTGGGCAGCTCGGTACAGAGAGTGACTGCCGAGGGACCGTGGTGTTGGATCCGTCACTGGTTCCTTACACCCCCCTTCAGTTCTTTGTTCCATTTCAGTTTTCTGTCCCTGTCTCTCTGTTTCCGTCCCTCTTCCCATTTCTATTTCTGTTGTCCTTTCTTTCCCACATTAAGTGTCCTCTTCCAACCTGAAGGATTCTAGGATTCCGTGCTCAGCAGCTCCCTGGATTTCCTTTATGATCAGCAGAGAGAAACGAGCACCTCTGAGGATGGCTCATCTCATCCCGAGCACCCATTTTAGTTTGTCAGCTGGTCTCATGCTTCAATACTTTCTCTTAATTAAAATGATAACCTGGAGTGACTGGTTTGGAGTCTGTAGCTTTCTATTTCTGTTAAAATCTTCACTAGTGAGGCGGAAAGTGTGTGGGAAGACTGAATGGAGACGGAGTATGTCTTGGGCTGAAACAGGACCTCCTGCCTGAGGAATCTGGCGTAAGGGACAGGAAAAAGCCATGTGAGCCTGCCCCCTTGTAGAATCACAGAATGGCCCAGGCCAGAAGGGACCTCTGGGTCATCCCGTCCCACCTCCCCGCAGTCAGCAGGGACACCCCCAACCAGACCAGGTTGCCCAGGGCCTCCTCCAGCCTCCCCTGGAGCATCTCCAGGGAAGGGGCCTCAACCACCTCCCTGGGCAACCTGTCCCAGTGCTCCACCACCCTCAGAGGAAAGAACCTATTCCTAATATCCAACCTAAATCTGCTCTTCTCCAGCTTGAAGCCATTGCCCCTCATTGTCCTGTCCCTGCAGGCCTTCGTGAACAGTAAATCCCCAGCCTTCCCGTGGGGCCCCTTTTTTGCTGTAGCTTCCAGCGCTCAGACGTTGTTTCTGGATTTTATGTATTTTTATAATTTCTGAGTTGCCGATTAACCGCACAAATCGTGTTTTGGCGTGGTGAGAAACCGCGGAGGTCAGGGATAACGGTGGAACCTCGGCCGCCGCCGCCGCCCCTCAGCCGCGGGCCCCGCCTTCCCTCAGCCTCCCGCC
>VZTM01008708.1:56911-167371 GCA_013400555.1 Jacana jacana
CCGTGTGTGAGGAGCGGCCGTGTCACCTGAGGGAGGGGAGGGAGGGAGTGAGGGGTCGTCTCATCTTCGCCCTGGGGATGTGGGGGGAATGTTGTGACTGACCAGCTGTTGTTGTGCCCAGCTGTGACAGGGAGTGCTGACGGCCGGCCTCGGGCATGGCTTTGGACGAGATGGACGGAGTGGGGCCAGAGCCAGAGGATGGCAAGAACCAGGAGCCGGGTGTCATCACCACGAGAAATATCCTGGAGAGCTTCACAGAGAGTCAGGAGGTGCGGGGGCTCATCGGGAACCTGAAGGGAGTCTTTGGGGATCTGGTGGCTCGAGAAATGACAATGGAAAAATTCATAGGTAAGCACGTCATGGGAAGTGAGGGTGTTCTTGGGTTGCTTAAAAGAGTTTATTACCCAAAAAGGACTAACCCCCTAATTTTGGATTAGTGATAATGTTGGAATTTTATCAACAGGTAGTTTGGATTTAATTTTTTACTGATTTAATTTGCTAGGTAGATAGTCTGTTATTATGTGGATTTTAACTATTGTAAATAACAAAACAGGTCTTGCATTTAAAAAATCTGAATTCTGACCTGTGTTTACTCTCCAGTGTCCTATCTAAATGCAGGTGATAATGATAATTTAGTTACAGTTTGTGTGTCTGACAAATAGAGCCATTTTTTGTACCTAATTACTTGTTAAAAACGCATACGTTTTGAGCTTGGAAGCGACAATTCCATATTCCCACTCGTACATGAAGTGTGAAGGGCAGCTGGCTCCATACAGACCATGTCACTGCTTCTGATCTGACTTCAGTAGCTGAGCTTTTGTGCCATCGAAAGCGGCTCTGCGGGAGCACAGCTGGGCGTGGAACTGGTGTGGTTATGTGTGTGCAGTGTCCCAGGTAATCAGCCTGTTACAATCCCATCTGTGTATCGGATCCCAGAGTGACCCGGGAGCTGCAAAAGCTCTTTCTTACATTTACGGGTCCAGCATTGTGAAAGTACTTTTGCAAAAATAGTGAAATTGCAAAAACTTACTGTTAAAATATTCTTCAGGTGTCGTTGTTTTTGACACAAAGGAACTAGACAGGCAGGCAATAAACCCCAGAATTCGTAAATCTGACCCTGCAGAAGTTACTCAGTGGGTTTACGCTTGATTGACTTGGCTGTTGCATCTGAGGTTAATGAAGAACATGTGACTGTTCAGAGAGTAGCAGCAAGAACACTCAGAGTTGTGTTGATTGGTCAGTATTCCAGGTGAAATGGTAGATTTTGATGGGATAGAGAAGCCATTTCTGAGAAGAAATCTCAGTGTCTGAAAGCCTGTCATCTTCTCCAAGCAATCACCTCACTGTGCCTCGCTGTCATATCCTGTACGCTATCCTTGTGTATTTAAATGGCATTTATCAGCTTTCTGCATGCATAGCATTGCCCAGTAAACTGAGTATATTTAAACCTGATCGATACTGTACATGTTGTTCTATATTTGTATCATTTGATTCTTTTGGGGTAAACCCTTGCAGCTCTGGTAACCGGCTAAACGTGTGGGACACGGTGTTGAAGCTTGGGGAATAGGGGATGCAGAAGTTGGGGNCACGTGTGATGCACGTTTTCTTGTGAGCTGTCAGGTACACAAGTTTGGAAGACAGTTTAACCTGCAGCTATAATTTTCCAGGAAAATTTAGGAGGATCCCTTTTTTTTTTTTTTTTTTAAATAATAGCATTAGAAGAACCTTTTTTCAGTTCATTCTCTTCAGTGTTTAGATGTAGGTTTTTATTTTACGTTGCCAGACTGTGACCTGGGAAAACAGCTTGGCAAGATAAGGAATTTGCCGTTACATTGCACTTCTGCTTGAGAGCTATTGCTTTGGGTGGTGATGGGGGTTTTTGTGTTTATGAGTTAGGTTGTCTGTACACAGCTCAAGGTATCGGTAATTACAACGGGAGGGGGATGATTAGGAGCTCTGGCTTCCCTCTTGATAGCAGCCAGCACTGTGGTATCCCTGTGGAACTACACAGGTTACTGCAGGGAAGCTCTTGGCCTGGCTGGTGTCCTGAGGGTGGTTGTGCAGTGTCATCCCCTGGTCAGCTGCAGCGCTGCGGACGTTATGTCTCAAATCTAAGTGTTGATGTGACCAGTGGAGGTAAGGGATAGAGAGCAAAGTTGTTTGGGAGAGAAGCAAATGCAGGAAAAGGAGAGGGTAGGAAGGTATTTTAGTTTCCCAATTAAAAAGCTATTTTCTGGCCAAATATCTGAAATGACCCAGGCAATCTCCTGTGCAATACCCGATCACTTGATGATCTCTTCTGAAATTCAGCTTTCGTTTCTGTAACTGCTTTTCACCAATTCCAGGTTTAAATTGGAATGCTTTGGTTTCTATAAACTGTGGCCAGTTGTTCTTAATTTTTTTCTAATATTTAATTTCAGTTTGTCTTTCCTCAAGTCAGTTCCCAAAAAGATGATTTATCTTGCTGCCAGTAATCCGTTAGGTGAAAAGTTTTGAGGAGTACAGGTAGTGATAGCTACAGCGTGTATTTGTCCAGGGTAAAGTGTGTCAGGGATTCTTTGTTCTTTGCTTACAGGAGTAATTTTCTGTGTTCTCTGTCAAAATAAAAATCTAGCTCTGAGAATTGTGAAGAGGACCTTCACTTGCAAAGTCATAGGAGGTTGGGTTTTTTCCCTGGTACAGTAAGATAGCTCAGAACAAAGTGTGTCCTGAGTGGTGGAACTATAAATCTGTTCCAGGCATGGGAAGGAAAGTAGCTTTGTGGTGAAACCCAGTGTGACGAGGGAGAATTTCCCCATGGCTGTAGGAGAAGTGTCATGCTACTACAGTTCTTGATGTTGAGATAGCTCTTTAAAGACAGTCAGTAGTTTGACATGCTAACAAGTTGAACAGTACGTGGGAATCCATGTGTTAGTGAAGAAGATGCGAACAGCGAGGCGGAGAGGTGTAAAGCAGTGTTGTGGGTGAGTGCAGTGTACAGCTGGTTCACCTGGAGCCTGTAGTGGTGTCATGTCCTCTGTTTGCAGAGTCCCATCAGACTCTGGTGTGCTGGTAAGTCAAGCAGAGCCCCAAAGAGCTGTGCAGTGAAGGACGGCAATGAACGGAGTGATTGCCAGTTTCTTCTAGCTGTGAAACTTGTCCATAGTAATTTGAGCCTCCTGGAAGGGAGTTTATGCTTCAGTGTAGGTAAATGATTGCCATAGGGAAGTGGACAGACTATTTTTAGTTACTTCTCTGTAACTTTCCTGCTTTTTGCCCACGCTTACAGGTGGTGGCAGCCCTTGGCTGAAGGACACTGAAATCTTAAGCTAAAGCTGGCTAGAATCAGGGGTGTATCTCACTATTAATGCCTGCAAGAGCCTTTAATTTTACTGGCTTATTACAGTTACCTTTTCCTTTTCAGGTATAATGGACAAGTACCAGGAGCAGCCTCACTTGTTGGATCGCCACTTGGGTAGGCTGTAATTTTTAAGTCGTTTTTTCTGCCTGTACTTGAAAAATCTGTTAAACTAGAAGGTCCATATTTGCATTTCAAGACTGCTGTGGTGGATATTACTAATACAATATGACTGCTATCTCTCTTTTTGTTACTAGAAGTATGTTAGCTGTAAGCTAACTGCATGTAGTCTGACTTGGTTTTTTCTCTCATTTCGTTAGAGTGGATGATGAATTCCTTGTTGGAACTAGTACGGAACAAAGAGTCCCCTTCCCCACTAGTTCACCTGGCTTTTAAATTTCTTTACATCATTACAAAGGTAAAAACCCCCAATTTTAATGTTCAATTATTGAAATGTGTAAATTTCCAGTATTTTCTTTGTTGTTTAAATAACTTGAAAAAAAATCACATCTTAAAAACCAGTGAGATAAAGAATTGCATAACGCAGTTAAATGTTTTAAACTGTACTGGGAAAGGTTAGTATTCTTCTTCGTGAGTTTCATGGTAGCTTGTGTTATTTAATGATCCAGAGTAGTGAAAATCAGCGTCTGAATGCAAAATATTAGAGATACTGAGGTACTAAGTGATAAAACAAGAGTCATAATGTTAAACAGAAGAGTAAAACATAATGAAGAACTAGATGGATTGTGGAATTTCCATCTGAGCTTAAGAGAGCGGTTTTGACTGTGAGGGTTGAACACTGGAGTTGATTGCTCAGAGGTGTTCCCATCCCTGGAGAGACTGGTCCTGGGCAGCCTGCTGGGGTGACCATGCTTTAGCGGGAGAGTTGGACCAGAGGTCCCCTGCTTTAAAGTTAAAAGAATTATCAGTCCATTAGTTCTTCATAACCTTGTGAAAATGCAAAGCTCTCAAGGTATTTAAGACCTTAATTCACATCCTTACTCTTCATACTACACGAGGACCATAAACAAGAAGCTCCTCAAAGGGTCTTGTCTTTTGCCCCAGTGCCTGATGATGCTGGATGGTTTACTAAATGTTGTCCTTTCTGCTGTAGGTGAGAGGGTACAAACTCTTCCTCCCCCTGTTTCCTCATGAAGTACGGGATCTACAGCCTGTTTTGGATATGCTTGGAGACCAGAATCCAAAAGACTCTGAGGTGAGAACTTGCTGTACTTTTTAACTTTCATGTCTCCTACAGAAAAACCTGGTACAAGTAAAATGTAACCATTTGTATAAGGGAACAAATTCATTAAAGCCACAGTAGGAAGAAAGGCAGTGAAAGATACTGAACTTGTCAAAGGAGTAACTAAAAATGCTCTTTCTGCTGTACATACCGTTAGCAGTCACATTGATTTAGCTTGAAGTCATAGAGGTTAAATCACAGGAAATGGAGTATTCTCAGTTCTTGAACCTTTGGGTTTTGTCAGAGTTGGTATGAGAACTGCTATTTGGTGAGGAAATGAAGAAGACCGTTAATTTTCTTTGGTTAATTTCATAAAATGCTTGCCCCCAACACCCAATATCTTTCTCCAGAACGGTGAGGGCTTTATTATTTTACCTTTTCTGAAAGGAGGGAGGTGAATATTGCAGAAAATTGCACAGTGATGGCATGAGGCATGAATTGCTTGCATTTCTGCCTTTTGCTAATACATTTCTAGGTGTGGGAAAATAACACAGGATTTCAAATTTTTTTTCTCCCTGTTTGCAATTTGAAAAGCAGTGTGACACCACTTCTTTATGTGTCCTGATTTAAAGTTTTATTTGGCTGGGAATGTTCTGAGCAAGAATTCTGATTCAAAAATATATTTAAGTGAAAATTTTTAAGCATGGGTTGAGAATATCAAATGACAGGATATCGTAAGGTGGAAGAGACCCGTAAGCATCCTCAGGTCCAGCTCCAAGACACCGTAGTTCATAGTCTTATATTTCTGAAAAAGGAGAAATAAGAATTCCAGAAGAATTATTAGGGCAGATGAACCTTAAGGAGATGATGATCCGTTATAGGATGGGAAGACAATAGTTGTATTGCTGCTCTAAATTAAAGTAATTTATTAGTAAACATTATTAATTGACCATTTTGCTGTTGTTATGGTTACACAGCTTTAAAGCTCCTTCTTGTCTGTCTGCCTCTGAAACCAGATCTACAGTTGTTTCAGTGAACCCATGAAGGCAACAGTGAAGAAATTAGGAGTAGAACGTATTTCTCTCATATTTGTGACTGGAGGCACAAAAATGGGCTGAGGAGAAGAGAAAACAGGAAAATGGCAACGTGCAGTTTTCCTTTCATAAGGAGATGAAGTTGTCTAGAGCTCACGTTCAGAGGGGAGGGTCCATTGATTCTGTGACCGTTTTCCTGTTTGGAATCTCTTGTAGTTCTGTCTCCTTGGGTATTTCAGAGCGTTTGTGTCTGGAGTTTTCTCTTCTTCATCTGGAAGTTTCCTGGAGCTAAGGGAGAGTTTGTGCTCTGGGCCCTTTGTTGGAATTTGTTCCGGAAAATGGAGTGTGAACTTCTCTTTTACCATTCTTTTCCAGACTTGGGAAACTCGCTACATGCTTTTGTTATGGCTCTCCATGATATGCTTGATCCCTTTTGATCTGGCCCGGTTTGATGGAGATATTGTTTCTGAGGAAGGGCACGCTCGTGTGCCAACGATGGATCGCATACTCAACATCGCCAAGGTAAGGGCCATACGTCTTGTAATACTTCCAAACTTGATCTTTCAGTATGTAAGGTATTACTGTCTTTTCAGAATATTGCTTAAGCCCACATTTTCTGTATCTGATCTGTAGAGAATTTCCCCATAGTTCTGGAATCCTCAGTCTGTTCTTTGCTGCTTTATTGTCGGATGACATTGTTACCTGTTTTCCCTGAAGTTATCTGTTGGTGACCATCTGGTAGCAGAGCATGCCTTTGGGGATGTTAACAGCCTTTAGCATTTGAAAAGACTTCCAGGCTCTTTCTGAAAGGCATGTTTGATGGTTTGTGTAGGAAATGAGCCTGTGATCGGGGTGAGTGACTTTGGCAGCTGTGACTGCATGAAGAATTTTCAACAGAGCTGATAGTTTCCCTGTGTGTAAGCCAAACTTGTCAGCTCTGCCTGACCAGAAACTACTGCCCCCTCCTCACAGATACCCGAGCAGTTAATGCTTTTAACGCTGGCAGCATTTACCTGGCGTATGGCTTGCAGGCCTGTAGTAGCACAAATATGACTGTTAAGGTGTCAGTGAAGCAAACATGCTTTGAAAGACACCAGAAGGGAGACTTTGTTGTCTGAGATACGGTGTGTTAAATGGGAAATGTAATTTTTTCTGATCTTAAGGTCAGCTTGTAACCATGATAATCACATAATGTTTGTAATCAGAATAATGTTTGCAATCCTAAGTATTAAGTAGTATATTCATGTACAAAGTTGTTGTGTAGTTGTTATGAAATTTGCATGAATTTTACAGTTAGTTTTCTTTTGCCCTTAGTGTTACTTGGTTGTCAGTGATAAGGCTCGAGATGCAGCTGCTGTGCTGGTTTCAAAGTAAGTCTCTTTTGTGCTTCCTGGCAGAAAGGAGAGAAGTGAGCTCCCCTTTCTCCTGCCATTTTTCTGTCTGACATGCTGCTAATAACGGTGTTGGGAGGTGTGACTGGACGTTGCCAGCTGTATGTGGGATGTTAAGCTTGCCGAATCGGGTTCAGTAGTGTGTTTGTTATTGGAAAGGCTGTGTTTTCCTCTGCTTTCTAGAGGAACAGGTATTTATTGGAAGTGATAAAGATCTTTGCTGTTAACAGGATCCTGTTCAAAATGCCCTCTAGGGACTGGTTAGTGCTACAGGGTTAGGGGGAGACAGAGGTTGTGTTGCTGCTGATTCTTGCAGTGTGTTGCACGGTAAATACAGAATTGGTATGAACCAGTATTACTGGTTTGATGTTTCCCAGTATTACTTACCTTATGTAAAAGAAAATAGTAATGTTACAATTTATTTTTGTAATATCCCTCTCGTCACCTTCTTTTTTTTCTCATTGGGAAAACAATACTTCTTTGTCTTCTTGATGAATTATTTGACAACAATAAACCTAAGTGAAACGGGTGTAGGATAATGGAACTGTCAGAATGCCATTGTTTTACATGGCTGGTGTTCAGACAGAGGTGCAGTTATTTTTTGCACCACTTCATAGAATCACAGAATCCTTCAGGTTGGCAGAGACCCATGGGATCATGGAGTCCAACCATCAGCCCCACTCTACAAAGGTCTCCCCTACACCAGAGCCCCCAACACCACAGCTCATCCACTCTCAAACACAATCAGGGATGGGGACTCCCCCCCCTCCCTGGGCAGCCCAGTCCAGGCTCTGACCACTCTTGCTGGGAAGAATTTTTTCCTCATGTCCAGCCGTAGTTACTGCAATAATACTCATGTGAGGGTTGTTTATAAATTTGAAATAATGAACTTCTCACCCTTGTAGTGTGTTACTGGAGGTTGGTTTCCTTTGTGATGCCTGTGAAAATAAATCAGATTTAAACGCAGGAAGAAGCCTCTGCTAGTACAGGCATACCTTTTTTCCTTCATATGTCACAGTGCATTCCCCATATATTCTGGAGGAAAGGGGCTTTAGTCAGCTCAGTCTGTCGTTGGGTTTTTCTCTTTTTAATGCCTTTATAGAGCGGGCAAATTACAGTAGCGAGGTCTCTACGCTAGGGGGCTCTGCCAGCGCGGGTTTGCCAGCCTCGGTGCGGGAGCGGAGCTCTGCGGGGTCAGTGAGACGAAACGGTGATAGTGGGTGCGGGTACCTAGTGTGAACAGTACAACCTGGGTCACCGTTTCTCTCTGGATTAAGAAATCATAGAAACGCACGGTTGGAAAGATCATCCAGTCCAACTGTCCTCCTGTCACCAGTACCACCCACCGAGCTACTCAATGGTGTCTGGTAGCATGGTGACTCCCCCACCTCCCTGGGCAGAACATCCCAGTGCCTGACTGCTCCTGGGGAGAGAAAGCTTTTCCTGCCATCTCATCTAAATCTCCCCTGGCACAACTTGTGGCCATTCCCTCCAGTCCTGTCACGAGTTCTCTGGCAGAAGAGGCTGACCCCCTCCTCTTCACAACCTCCCTTCAGGGAGATTAATTGTATCAAAATAGTTGTTAAAGATAACATTTGGTAGAGCAGATCCTAGTGGTCTTTTGGGGAAATAACTGTCAATGTACTTACTTTAACTTTATTCTGAACTCCAGTGGTGGGGCTCAGTGCTTTAGTACTTCAGTGATTTTTAGTTAGTCAGTATAACACTCCAGTTCGGAATCTGATGACAAAGAGAACATTTTTTGGTTTTAGAGTTGACACTGTGTCGTGGAAAGGAGTTGAGACTAGAATCACAGTTCTCTGGACTTTTCTGATTTATTCTGAAATAGTTCAGAGCAAAATTTAAGTGAATGCATGAATCATTTACGTCTTAGTTCAATGGGACAGACTGTAGGCTTGTCTCCTTGCTCTAGATTTTGTAGTCAGTTTGGAAGTGATAATTGGAAGTTGCTCTTCTAGGATTTTTATGTATCTGCATTGGTCTTGTCACAAGTGATTCTAAGTTGAGGGAAGCAAAGGATTTGAGGTGGATTGTGTGACATAAGAGCGAATTATTTTTGAGTATTCATGTGTGCCTGTGCTTTTTATCTCCTTCACTTCCTAAAAACCCAGAAAAAAAACCCCAAATCAACCAACTGTGAGTCTCTTGAAGGTACATCCAGCACTTGGAAGCCTTCTCAAGTAAGGGTGACAGTAATTTAAAAAGATTCTTTCATCACATTATACTAATTGAATTTGTAGTTCATTTGCACTCCAGGGTATGTGTAAAACTAAATTACTAGTGGAAGCATATATTTAGTAACGTGATTGATTACAGCATCATGTCCAGCAAAACCCTGTGTCCCTGCAGTGCTCAGCCCTGGATTCCAGGGGGCTTTCACAAGAGCCCTGCGCCCTAGTGCAGGGTGCTGTGCGGGGTGTTACTGGCAGTTGTCTGACTTCTCTTCACCTCCATTTCTTTGCCTGAGTTTACTTTCATTGAAAGTATATTTTCATAACAAATAAAGTAATAGAATACATTAAGCTGGTTCTAGTACCAGCTGCATCAAGGTGTGTAATGCTGTTTGTTATGTCATAGCAAAATTATTAATTACTGTACTTCTAATTAGTTAGTTTATCATGAAAACACTGTTTTCAAATAGCCTAATGATCAAACCACCAGGGATTAGAAGACCCCAGTCCAAGGCCTTTAGACCTTTGTGGCACTGGAATTCACTGCTTTCGTATCCCGCAACAGCCCTTTAATGACCGGGCACAGCTATTCTGAGGTGAGATCATCTCCAAGTTAGGCTGTTGGGCAGGAACACAAGTTGGATGGCCAGAGATAAGATAGAGGAGTCTAACTCTGTAACACGCTGAGTAGGAAACTCCTTGAGGAGGAGGAAGTCTGGGTTCTGGTTCCTGCTCTAAGGAGTGTAAACTTCCGAAGAATTTCGAGTGAAATTTAAAAGCTTTGGAATCTGAGACTTCCTGTTTTTACTTTCATAGGACAAAGGAGCTGGAGTTTATCAGTTCTCTTTTCTGACTGCTCAGTGACCTGGTTGCAGTAGGAGGAGATGAGGCTTACACTTATCTTGCTTCTAGTCTGGAGGCTAGGGCCCTCCTTGGAGAAATTTAAGATTTAAACTCCTTTGGGCTGAGAAGGGGTCTAGGAACCAGTTGATCTGCTTTACGGGTTACGTATGAGCCCAGTGCTATTGTGCAAAAGAAGGCTGTGTCCCTGCTGCTCTGTTATTAAACAAACCACCCCCCCAAGTAAACCCTCCCCCAAGCCCCCCTTGTTCTGTTGCTGAACACAGGAGGTACTGACTTTGAAGACAATTCAGGTGATCACACGTGTGCTCACCGTTTCCTGTGTTCTCTGCACTTTTTCCCTGCGGGTCAGCTCCAGGTGCAGTTCCCCGTTGAGTTTGTAGGTGTATAAAGTCACTAAAGGCTCTGCATCCATTCTTCTTTGAGAGCTCTGAATTGCTCTTTGTGGGCTTTCCCCTGTACCTCCCGATTTCCTTTCGTTGCATCGAGAACAGAGTTTCTTAATTTAGTCTGAATTTCTGCTGGAAAAGGACTCTAGTTCTTAGCACCCAAAAATTAGACAACTGAAGCAGGTGTCCTAGCTTGGTGACGAGTATAGCTTCTCAAAGGTAGTTTAACCAGGATGAACCTCTCTTGACCCCTCTAAGATGGGTAAAATGCATCTCCTGACCTGTCCAGGGTTTTAGATCACACGTGTTTGCCCTTTCCAAACACCTGGAAAACCAGGCATGGCACTGATGATTCCTCCCGCGGGCCTGGCTGCCAACAGCGCGCCATGGATGAGCGCTGGGCAATCCTTGTGTGTGTTTCAGCCTGGCACTAATTCCATTGGAAGTAATTGGTATCTGGGACCTTTGGGAAGTTTGTTGGTTTACAATTAAGGTGAGAAGTCTCTAGAATCCAAGAAGTGAAAATGGAACTGGGGGGTCCAAGCCTTGCTCAGAAACAGAGATTACATGAACATAGGATGGTTTAGAGCGTTCCCGCCCTCGGCCATTTAGGAGATTACCCACTGGAGAATTGGTTCTAGGAACTGCAACAGTTTGGATAGCAGGAAAAATGGGTTTTCTTTGAAAATCATAAAGTTAGTAACTGCAGTGTTTCATTTTTTTTTCTGTGACAGATTTATTGTCCGCCCTGATGTCAGACAAAAAAGGATGGCAGACTTCCTGGACTGGACACTTTCCATGTTATCTAAATCCTCCTTCCAGACCATGGAGGGGACGGTGGTTATGAATGGAATGCTCCAGGCTCTGGTAAATACTGGTTTTCCTTTAAAAGGTAGATGATTGCATTTATGATCATGCAGTGCTGCTGTGGGAGACCTTGCATAGCAAATGCACAGAGAGGTTCCCCTTTATTCAAAAAGAAGAAGCTCACCTGCAGCTAGAGTTTTCTCCTCAACAGTTTTGAAAATGTAACTCCCTGGGTCTGTATATTTTCTTTAGGTGTTCTTGTCACCACCAGATTCAAGTGAAGTTGCCAGAATAGATGCTGATAAATAACTCTCAAAAATGCTTTTAAATATCTGCTTCTTTCGGGTCTGATTCCTTTGTAACCCAGTTTGGGTTGGGGTTTTGTTTGGGGTTTTGTTTGCTTGAGGAAAACCTTTGAAATAAATAATTGGAACTGTACAAAATGAAGCATTTGGGCTTCTGCTATAGGAGTGGTCTCTCCTAGACTTTCCAGAACTGGTAACCAAAATACTTGATTCTTGAAAGTTGTTGCCATTCTTCTTCAGCTAAACTCCTTCTCAATAGTTTTAATAAGACGAATGAAACTTGTCAGACGGTGTCCTTGAGTCTGAAAGAACCCACTGTTTCCTTTGGTTTTGCTTGCTCATCTGCACAGGTATTTGTTTAACTCTCCTTGCCTTGTGAAGTTTGCAGCTCTGTGAAGTCATAAACGATAATTCAAAGAAATGAATTACTTGGGTTTTAAAATTTATATATTACTCACGGGGAAAGACCTCTGTAATCCTGGAACCATCACTCTATGAGAACTCTCCTCCTGCACGTTCTGAGAGTGACTTTTTCTAAAAGCTTTCTTGCAGTTTTGCACCTTCAGTAGTGCTGGTGGGTGTTCTGAAACATTCCAACAACGATTCTGCTGTTTGCTTGGGCTGGGGGAGTTTGTGTGGCTGGAGTTGTCCCTTCCTGGTTGTGTTGCTGACCAGAGTCAAGGTAGCACAAGCAAAGCCTGATGGTGTGCTCTCCTGCAGCCTTTGCATAGGTTTAAGGATTTGCTGCTGTTTGTACGAGTTTCTATAATTTGCATAAATTTGCAGCTCTTTTTGAATAATCGCTGCGAGGACTCGTACCCAGTGTGTTCCTCAGCATCAAAGCGAGGTGCTGGAACCAGTGTGAGGTGTGTGTTTTCTGTTGTTCTTGTCTCTAGCAGCTCTCCCAAATCAGAAGATAGAAGAAACGATCTATATTTAGAATAACTCAGGACTTGCTGCTTAAGCAGGAGGAAGCGTTATTTGTGTGCATCGCAGCGTGTTTCAAAAGACAGAGTGATGTTTCATCATTTCATTGTCAGATCTGGAAAGGGAGACTGCCTGCCCTTCGAGGTGCATGATGAGACCTGTAGGATGTATAATACATTAGTGTTTTGTCATAATTCCTTTGAGTTTGGCTTTGGCTCTATCCACCTGTTCATTAGTGCCTGCTAAGCGAAACAGGTGAATGCTTAACAAGTAGAATCGAAACCAGAATGTGATACAATATACCCAGGAGCAGCAGCCTGCCTTCCTGCCTCCTTGTGATTTTCTTTTTCCCCTCCTGTGGGGTAGGAGAAGGTTTTTATCAGGCCAGTTTTATGTGTGTCCTACAGCTCATAACTCCTTCTAGTCGGTAGGGATGAGCAGATGGAATTTGTAAAGCCTTTCCTTGCATTCAGTTTCCCATTGTTAATTTCTGTTACTACAATGTGAGTGTGAATAGTATCGTTAGGGAGGAAAAGGTTTTTGGAGTGATCTGTGAGCAGGTACGTGTGTGCGCAGGCATGCTGAAGTGGAGCAGGAAATACTTACTTCAGGAGTTTAATATTAAGAATTTTGTAGCATATTTGTAACAGCAGCACCTTGTTAGACCAAACATACCACCTGAAAATAGAAGCAGTGCTTAAAATAAGTAAATCTTAAGCACCCACGGTTCTCCCGATCCGAAGGTACCGAGTTCTTGCAGAGTGTGTAAAGCAGAGCACGTGCTCACGAGGGACAGCTGAAACTCGTGTCAACACGCTTCAACCCTCTTTGCCCTCGGATTCCTCCAGCAATTTGTCACTGTACGGCTCAGACTGAAGTTTCCCGGGCATTTCTCTAAGAACAGGCAGGAGAAAAACTGCCATTTTTCAGTTTCCCGTCGGTACAACACGGCAGGTTTCGGGAATGCCGCCCGCAGGCTGGGAATAGAAAGCCTTTCTCCATCAGATCGGTTTGGGTGCATTGCAGTCGGATTCTGGTGCTTTGCTGCTTATGGTCTGCGCTTAGGAAATAGCTTGTAGTGATTCTGGCATGGGCAAAACTGTTTTAAAAAGAGACGAAACTCTTGCATTTCAATGAAGTGAAACTGCAAGTTAGGGACGCAGTGAGTAGTTCCAGGGTGCTGCGCTTTGATGTGCCTCTTTGTGGCCCTCAGAGGGGGTGATTAGGTATGCTACTGGTTCCTCTGGCTCAGCAGAGTGTGGAGGAGCAGCGCTGCTGCTCGGCAGCTCCTGTTGGGACACGCAGCCTGCCTTGCACCTTGTCATTGCGCCGCTGCTGTGTGCTGCTCCCGCGCTACACCTGTCGTGGGTGACACTGCGAGCGGCAGCCTTCGCTTGCGGCGTTTCCCCCTCGTGTTTGGAACTCCTCTCTCTTATGGGACCTCCCTGAATTAAACCTAAGTGAATGAAACCCACTTTCTCGACACAAGCAGTTCTCCTTCTGTAGGTCTGTCTTTGTCAGGGTATTGATAACGTCATCAACAGGGTCACGAAGCCGACAACCGTCCAAACAGAGCTCAGTTTAACCAACCTTCTTCTGCTTGGGTATTTTCTATGCTCGCAGGATGGTAAGTGTTGAGTTAATAAGAGTTTGCCACATCTTTCTCTAACATTTGTTTACTTGGAGGAAACTTCTAACCTGTTTCAAGAATCTGCATTTTAAATTCTCTTGGTCTGGAGGTTTGCTTTTAAACCTGCCATTATATCAAGCAGCTTTTTAGTTATTGCTGCAGGGTGTAGCACTCCCAGTTCTTGCGTGACAGGGATGTCATCATGTTGAGGTAGCCTTGGGCATTGAAACTTATTAAACCTTATTTGTTTTATAAGTGATTCAGTATACAAGTGTGAGTAATAATTAAAAAAAATAAAACGCCCTACACAGGGATCTGATGAAACTGGAGAGTCTTAAGAACAGGGCATTTCCCTGAGCTGTCTCTAATGCTAAAGTTATTTAGCAATAGCTACATGCTTATGTAAATTTTGCTCCAGGGAAGAAAGAACTCTCTAACTCTATTCTTTCAGACCCAGAGGCACAAAAATAGAGTATTTCCAAATAGAATGTTTCCCAAGTCTCTATATTTTTGGCATTCTCAAAGAATGGGCAATGCTAGCATTGTCTATTGGCATTATTTTTTAAAAAAGCTGTTGTTGCTTAGTCTTAGTGGTTTGGTGCTAAAGGTGTGCAAACAGCAGGGTTGATTTAAGGAGGAGAAAAAAGTGCCAGGCTGCAGGTACCGAGGGCACTGGCCTCTTTCTGGAGATCCTGGGTCTCCCCTCTTTTTCAGCGGCCCAGACTGTTCTACTGGGGCCTTGTCTGATACTTGGAGTTCTTCCCTTCTCACCAGGATTGTGGCTAGTCAAGGTTCAGAAGTTCTGGTAGCGTTAGACTTTCTTGTTCTTGTCAGAATATAGTGCTGTGTCAAGCTGCTTTTTTTCTTGTTGTGTTTCTTCCAAGTTTCTGAGACGTGTGGTTTTGAGTAGTCTCGTTAAGCTGGGAAGGAATTATTCTCTCCATGACTGAACTTTTTGGGCTTTCAGCTTACAACTAACTCCCTTTGCCCTCTGTTTAACTGGGCTCTGTATTGATGTTTGTCAGCTTAATTACCCTGTTGATGACGTTATCAATACCCTGACAAATACAGACCTACAGGAGGAGAACTGTTTGTGTTGAAGACGGAACAAGGGCTTTAACCAACCTATTTTAGTGTTAGTGACACGTACGATTTATTAAATATTCTTCCTTTTCAAGCAAACTTACTGTTCTGACAGCCTGTCCTCTCTCACCTTGTTTACCTGCCTGCACCTGGCCCGCAGGCAGGGCTGGCTGGTGGCTTTCCCCGGGCCTGGATGTTGTGTGACTACTAGGGGGTGCTCCAGAGTAATGAAAGGTATCATTTGCTTCCCCTCCCGTGGAGGCTGAAATTACCCTCCGCATCCTGGACTCGGTTGGTTACAACCGGAGGGTAGGTTCAGACCCGTGTCTCCTGCTCGGCAGGAAGATACACTTGCTACCAAACAGCCAGGCCACCCTTAGTGGTGATTTGTATAGCTTGGGGAACATGTCCTGGAGATGATCCTGATTGATACAGCTCAGGAAGGTCGGGCCCAAAGTGGGTTATGCAGACAATTGGAAGGTGTGGCGTGTTTCTCCTCTGATTACTAAGAAACTAGGTTTTGTTTTCCTTGCACCATGCTATTTCTAAAGCAAAACCAGACTTGACAGTCGTCATTGCTTGCACACCACTGATTTTCTCTAATTTGTAGGTGGCTTAATTATTTATAAGAGAGGGAGTCACATACTTTTCAACAGCTCAACAGGCTGGGTAGGTTGGTGTGTGCTGTATGTCCTCATTACAGCGTGGAGACCGTGGCGTAACTTTGATTGCCCGGATACTCCAATAGACAGGCTTCTTACTTTCACACTGTTGCCTGCTGGTACGAAAATGGCTGGGCAGGTGGCAAACCAAGCCTATTCATTATTTTGTTTGCATCAGGGGTTTTTGAAACAGTGTGCCTTGGGTATTTTTCTTCCTCCAAGGCAAGAAGTTCAGGCTGCATACTGCAACGCTAAGGCTAATGTTGGTTAGAGTGGGCTTTTATTTTCCCTGGAAAATACACCTAGCTCAGAACTCTGGGAAATGGGGGCTTGTGGATGCTTTTGCATATTTTGACTCAGAAAGAAGGAATGGAAACTTCTTAACATTCCTACAATTGGGAAGAAAAAAAAAGAAGGCCCAAACACTGGATTTCCTGCTGTGCTGAATATCTGGAGGGTAGTTCTCAGCAATTTGGTTATTACCTTTTTACTGCTCTAAAAATTGGGGTGTTTTTGTTTTGTTTGGGTTTTTTTTTGTAAAAAGAGCTGTTAGGGTTTTCTGTGACAGGGAGAAGTGCCTGAGGCGTTACTGGAACCCCGTGACTGGGCAGCCTGTTGGTCTGCCCTGCAGCACGCACTGGTGGGCACACACAGAGCTGGGCTCCTCTCAGACACTTCCCATTTTCAGCTGTGTTGGTTCCAAAGTCAGTAGGTACCACATCCTATTGAACAAAACCCACATAAATATTCAAGTCCCATGTTTTTAGTTTAGTTACAAATGCAAACACAGTAGCTATGGTCTTCTTTGGTTTATTGTTACTTTCCCTAAAAGCTCACTTTAATAATTAAACTAAACCCTCTTAATGTCATCCACACGTGGATGGTTTGCAGCAGTTGCTGTAATTTGGGGGTGATTTTTCATCTGGGAGTATCTTACACACTCTTGCAGTGTTCTCTTTGAGAATAGATATTCAGACTTGAAAATTGGATATGAAAGTAGTTTTTTGGTGTAAGCATGTAGTGAAACTGTTGTGGGGAGACAATGTGTTTCACTTCTTGTGTTCAGAAAGTAATAGAACTGGTTGTGAAATGGGATCTGTCAGGGTCACTGGTCTAAATGGACTCCTAAGTGATGAGGCTGGGTTTTTTTTTTTTTAGAAAAGCATTAAAAACAATTATTCTACGGTCTTAGAAGAGTTTCCTGCTTGTGAGTTTAATTTCTTCCCACACCTTGCTTGGAGGTGATACCTCCTGGTCATGTTTTTCCTGAGGAGGCACAACTGAACTCAGCGTTTGGCCTCCAGGACGTGAAGGCTCGGGGAGAAACGGGTAGAAAGGTGCCAGAGTTTAGGGGCTGCCCGAGAGGGGAAGCGTGTGGATGTTCTGAGGACTCGGGTCCATCTCTGGGGAGACAGCCAGGAACATTCCCAAGGCCACACTAAAAAGCTTTTTCATTACATTCTCACTGCTTCAGGAATTAAACTGTTTTGTTTGAATATGCTTGAATATAATTTTAATAATTTGCAGGCAGCCTGTATGTGCCTTAGAAGCAGTATTTGCTCTGGTCTGGGCCTTTACACAGAAAGGAGAAGTAATTGTGCCAATAAGGTGCTGCAGAAGTGCTGCTGGGTCTCCTCGCATCCGCCACAAACTTAGGGAGAAACCATCGGGTCGGGCTTTAAAGCAGAACTCAGGAACACGGTGCTGTTCTTCTGGACCTTCTTCTGGAATATGGTGTCCAGTTCTGGGCTCCAGAAGGACAGGGAACTGCTGGAGAGAGTCCAGGGCAGGGCTACCAAGATGATGGAGGGAGTGGAGCATCTCCCAGAGGAGGAAAGGCTGAGGGAGCTGGGTCTCTTGAGCTTGGAGAAGAGGAGACTGAGGGGTGACCTCATGAATGTTGATCTTGAGCTTGGAGAAGAGGAGACTGAGGGGTGACCTCATGAATGTTGATAAATGTGGAAAGGGTGAGTGTCAGGAGGATGGAGCCAGGCTCTTCTCAGTGACACCCGGTGACAGGACAAGGGGCAATGGGTGCAAGCTGGAACAGAGGAGGTTCCACTGAAATAGGAGGAAAAACTTCTTCCTGGTGAGTGTGAGGGAACCCTGGCAGGGGCTGCCCAGGGAGGTGGTGGAGTCTCCTTCTCTGGAGACATCCCAAACCTGCCTGGAGGTGTTCCTGTGTGACCTGCTCTGGGTGTTCCTGCTCCAGCAGGGGGATTGGACTGGAGGAGCTTTCAAGGTCCCTTCCAATCCCTGTGATTCTGGGATTCTGTGACTCTGTGACCTGAAGCAGTTCTGCAGCGTTTCTGCTTTGTGAGCGGAGGTTTCAAAGGATGCCTCACCATTGCCTGGTTACTCGTGAAAACATGAAAAATGTTGAATAATTCAATGTAGAATCCAGTTCCCTTCTGTAGCCTGTAGTGGAGCTGATCAGAAGTGCTAATTTAGGATCCTAAAA
Source organism: Jacana jacana (assembly GCA_013400555.1). NCBI lineage: Eukaryota > Metazoa > Chordata > Aves > Charadriiformes > Jacanidae > Jacana > Jacana jacana. Next base: position 75,174 of record VZTM01008708.1, read on the forward strand.
TGCAATTTAGTAACAAAACAAAACAGAATGGGTGCATAGCCTAAAGGTGTTTTTATTGCCTTTGTTGCTCTTAACCACACCTGCAGTACGGGAGGCATGTGTGTATTTGCTATGTGTGAGAAAGTACATATTTTTAAGGTAAGTCTGTTCTTGTTTGACTCCTAGGCATATTTATTGAGAAAGATTTTTCTTCTGGGTAATGACAAAGCAAGGAAAAAGAAGTGACTGAACACAGTAGTTTTGCTGCGTGCTAGGAGAACAGAGGAAACTGTACCTGAGTGATGTGTTCTTAGGTGACAGTAATCCATTTGTCTGGCTGTGGTGCTGCTGCTTAATCTTACTTATATTAATTGTATATCCAATTATTTTGGAAGTTCTTTGCTGAAGTGTGCATGTCAGAGGCTTTGGTAGCAGGGCTCACAGTCAGAGGTTTCTCTGGTGACTCTGGTTTAGTTTAACGTGGAGTTCCTGCAGTTCCCAAGAGCTGTTGGAGAAACAGGGTGAAATACTCAGCAGTTTCACCTCTACCACGTCCTGCCTGTGGGAGAGGGCTTGTGCCTAAGGACTGAGCTCACCCACACGGGTCCTCCTGTCCTGCCTCCTGCCTGGGACCGGGCTGATGTGTACTGCCCTGTCTAAATCACAAGCAGGGTTGGTTTGGTTTGGAGACACTTAGTGTCAGGAGGTCCCAATCAGGAAAAGAGGGTGCAGAGCACCCACCCCTGCTTCTTCTGCCTTTATTCCTGTTCCACACATTTCGCTTTGCTTTGTAGGGGTTCAGAGCAAGGTGAGCTGGTTGAGATAATAGGTGCTGTGGTTGCACCTGCATTGAGGCACTGAGCTGAATGATTCAGAGAGCTGAGCTGGCTGGAAACTAGTGGCTCTTTTTTGTGTCTTTCTGTCTTTTTTTTAACTTTTGATTCTGTCTTGAGTGTGTTTTTGGCCAACTCTGCTCCCTGTGCAATCGTATGGATGGGAGGGGAGGGCTAGGCTGCACTGTCCTTGGCTTGTGCTGACTTAGACCGAGACCAGACTGCACCCCGAGACTATTTTTTGCTGTTTAAATCAGCAAACATTGCAGATTATTGCAAGAACCTTAAAAAGGATTTTAGAACTACATGCTTGGTATATTGTGCTTTAGACTCTGTGTATTCTCACATCTGTTTCATGTGTTGTAGGCACAGTTATTTAAACACGGCAAAAGAGAGGATTGTTTACCGTACGGTAAGTTTGTAACAGCCTGATTTTTGTCTTTAAAGCCCTTCCAATACCAAAAGGAAAGAAAGATTTAAACTGATAACAAGTGGTGCTGTAGAGAGTGAAATCAACAGGGAAGTTGTAAAGTGTGTGAAATGAGGGGGGGGAGAAGATATGCCCGAGAGAGGGAGGAGCAGGCGCAAGTGGTGAGTGTTATGTTGGAACAGCTCATCAAAGAGTTTGGCAGGTGATCACATACGCCCTTGCTGTAATACAGGACCTGAACACAGCGTATAGAAACTATAAAATGTGGAAAATGTTTGTAAAAATTCCTGAGAACGTAAGCACTTTCATACATGCTGCTGCTGGAAATTTTGCAGAAAAGCTTCAAGTTTTAACCCAAGCCCAGGATTTCTGAAGACCCAAGTTTAACGAACTTGCCGTGTACGGGACCCAGCTGGAAACACGTAGTGAGTGTTGGAATTGCAGAGGAAAGGTGTTATACTGGATGCAGTTAGGGACAGAAGGGTACCCAGGAGGAGAGCACAGAGGTTTCTGAAGAGTGTAGCAGCGTGTTGGATCCTGGAGCACGGTCAGAACTGACTGCAAAGCGCCAGTTTGGTTTGAGTGGTAGCAGTAAAGAGAGGTGGGGTAAGATGATGGCTATTTACAAACTGCTACAAAATTCCTTGTCAGTTTTGTGGAGCTTATCAAAGCACCAGAAATAGGGTTTGTGCCCTTCACAGGAATTAAGCAGTTCTGATGGAGCAATGATCTCACTCTAGTACCCTCATGGTTTCACTTAATGGAGTTACTTCGACTTCCAAGATGAAACTTTGTGAATCTAGTGCTGGAGACTAGCAGTTTTGTTATTCCAGTTACTGAGTCTGAGGTGGAGATGCTTCCTTACTAAATACCTGAGGTGTGAGTAAAGGTGGAGATAAGATAGTGAAGGCAAACAGAATGGAGTGACAGAGGTGCTGTGCAGCTGGTCAGGAACAAACAGACATTGAGGACTGTCACTGCTCAGAAATGGCAAACGGCACTGCGGGAGCTGGAGGGGTAGTGAGACTGACAGACAGACAGAGTAATGGACAGGCAAGAGCAAATCTGCTATAGCACAGAGTCATGCAGTTTAAAAGATGCAGCTGTTCCACAAATAATCATAACTGTTATGAAAAGAAGGTATTTGGCTCAAAACATTATCCCTGCTGGTAAAATCGTTTTGGTAAGAAGAGGAGTGCTGGGGGCACAGCAGTGAATACATCTGCCAGAGAATACTCCCGGATAAGAAGTGAATATTCAGACAGAAACTGTGGGCATAAGAAAATAGGAGAGACAAAAACTAACCCAGATTTTCAGTGGTTACAGGTTGCAAGAGATCAGAGGATCAAACAGGAAAAAAATAGACAAATGTCAAAGGAAGATACTGCTTGAAATCTCTTGCAACATAGCACTTAAAAATAAGCACCAGTCCTGACACTGTGTGCATGAGTCTGCAGATATTTCAGTGATTCAAGAGCTGGCAGGACTTGGAAGAGGCTTGTATGTATATATTCTTAATTGTTCCTGCTGTCTATCAGGGCTGCTGCTTCGGCACTCTCTTCCTTCCAGACCATTAGTCTGTAGCTTTTACAGCTGCAAAACCCGCCCGGTTCTGGAAGGCAGCACAATACTGGTCGTTACTGGCATTGCTTTTTTGTCTGGTTTTTCCTATTTCAGTATGTCAGGATAACCCATCATCCTTTTTAAAAGCTGAGAAGATTTTAAAGTCACATCCTGCAATTTCTCAGCCCTTGATTCAATTGTTATTTCTTTCATCTTTCAGTATTTTGAAAACCCTGATAGGAGACTGGAGTACGGGGGTGCAGAGTGTTTCACCAGCGTGATTCTGTGTTTGCAGGGCAAGAGCTGATATGTCCTTTGGAGCCCAAATTATTGGTCTCTTGAACTAATGATCAGCCTTCGAAACAGTCATTATTTCAGGCTGAAAGGGCTGGAGGAGTGTTTTATTTGTCACAGGAACGTGTTCCTTGAGAAAATTTGGATTCCTGCAACTTTATGCTCGTTAATCCCAGTTTTTCCTTTTGTCTGTGTTTTTTCACTTTGCTGGACAAAATAACTCTCTTACCTTTGATGTGCCCAAATGAAAGGTTTTGTTGCTGATTGTTTACACATACACAGTATTTCTCATGTCTGAATGTTTATGGACATTCAGAGTCATAAGAATCCCCGTGCCAGAGGAGTTCAGTTGCTGCTGCCTGCAAACAGTAAAGGAGGAAAGGGAACGCTTTCTGCTGGTTGCAGAGTCAATGGGCTGGAGTTTCTGACTCCTGGGTCTGTTAGACTACCGTAAATTCTTACACTCCAAAAGATACTTGAATGTGTTACTTCCAGTGAGAATTAGAGGCATAAATAATCTCAGAATCTGAATTAGTTATAATATTCATAGTAATCCTTAAAGCAATCCTTCCTGTTTGGTAGGTAAAGGATTTTACCAGTGTCAGAGCTACAGCAAAGTAGGTAATAAGATATTTGCATTTCAGTAATAACCTTTTAAAAATCTAGGTCTTCTAAAGAACTTTCAGAACTTTAGAGAATTTTCTTAGTGAGATTTTTTTTCAAAAGAATGTTTCCAGTGTGTTTGTTTTCTTTCCTAGCTGCCACTGTCCTCGGGTGCCTTGATGACTGCAAGCTGTCAGACAGCAATCAGATGGTTCTTCGGAAGCTGGGGATGAAACTGGTTCAACGACTTGGAATGACATTTGTGAAACCAAAGGTAGCGAAATGGAGGTCAGTTTAAAGCTGAAACAGTTTTAAAAACAGAACAAAAAAAAGCCCAAATCACTCAGCAAACTTAAAAATACCTGAATGCATACACTTGAGTACTGGCCTGCTGCCCTCCTCACCTTCCCTTCCCTTCCCTACGAGAGAATGAAAGAGACCCCCGAGTGACTCGGGCATGAACACGTTCCTCACTTGTGCCGTTTGGGAAAAGTCCATTTCTTGTGCTGCATTTAGTTGCCTGTAGTGTTCTCCCACTCTGGTACAGTAAATCACTGCTGTGACAAAGCACATCCTTTGGCTTCCCCTGCTGCACAGCACCCAGGCAGAAGTTGGGGGAGATGGGAAGACAGTGACCTTTGTTACCGAAGTGGATGTAGTACAGTTTTGTAAGAGGGCACATAACTTTTTCCATTACCCAGTTCTTCCCTGATCCGATAGAAAGTTCACAGCAGAGTGGTTTGCAATCCCACTTTGGTTTTGCATATTACTCAGGTTTTGGTGTCTGGTTTTACTTACTGCCAGAGGGCAAAGTCTTTTCTAGATTTCTCGCACTGATATTTGAAAATTGCAGGCTCCCTCAGTGACTATTTTTATTGTATTTCTTTTCCCAACTTTTGAGAACATCCTTAGGCGAAGAAAATTCTTTTTAGGTGGAGAGTGTGCTTTGCCCAGTGGCAAAAGTCGGTTTAGCATGTAAAATATCTTCTGTAAGAGTGTATCTGCACCACAGGCTAAATATCCGAGCACAGCTTGGGCAGAACGCACTGAGCTAGCTTTAGCATTTTAAAAACAATTTTTAATAAGGTGATTTTATTAATTTATTTTTTTTTAAGGTTTTGGAGAGGTTTTTAGGGCATGGGAATTTTGCTCTCTTTTATTGTTGGGGGTGGAAAGTAGGTTACACCGAAACAGGAAAGGGAGGGATAATGAAAAGGATCCATTTAAATAGTCTGGCTCTTCTCACCTTGGAAAAGAGACAACTGGGTCAGGAGGAAGGAGAAGGGGGTACTTCTCCCTTTCCTTTAAAGCAGCCAGTAAATAACTGGAGAGCTGTACACTGGGAGGTGTAGTAACTTGACAAGCAGGCGTTGTGACAGCGTGTACCTCTTTCAGTCGGACCTTAAATGAGCAAAATGAGTTAAATCACAAACTTTCCTGTGCAGATACCAGCGTGGCTGTCGGTCTCTGGCTGCCAATCTGCAAGCCCCGGGCTCAGCTGTGCAGAAGCAGGAGACGACAGTTGCTGCCGATGAAGCTGAGGATGAAGAGGAATATGACATTCCAGGAGAGATTGAAAATGTTGTAGGTGTGTTAAAACTGGGCAGGAATTGCTGTAAGGCCTGCAAATGAAATTTGTATTGGGGAACAACTTGCTTAGTGCCAAAGAAGTAATTTGGGTATCTGTGCTAGTGTGAACAGTTGGCAACTGATTAAAATACACTCTTTTATTGCCAAAGGATTCGCATTTCCACATTTCAGACCCGATTCTGTAGCGCTGGCTGTGGGCTCGGGGGGTGGAACTCCTGAAACGCATGCTGCCAGGTTTATCCAGTGATACGAGAGAGAGATGTTGGACCTTTCACAGATGGAAAGATGAACTAAAATTTGTAATGACAGAGCAAAACATTGTGTTACCTGAACGCTAAGGAATTGTGGTTGAAGTTTTTAAGCTGTGGTTGAAGTTTTTAAGCTGTGGTAGTGTCAAAGGAAGAGCATTTTCGTATTAGCACGTAGTCATGGAGCAGGGCCTCTGCTGGGTGGATGTGCTGGGCTTAAATCAGCAATATTGCATCAGCTGATGCTTGTGAGCGGGTGAGCTACGAAAGCACTGACCTCCATTTCGAATCTTCCAAAGTATTTAAAATTCCAAAGTCAACTGTCTCCTTTAGAAAACAATTTTGACATCTTTCTGGTCTCTTTGATTTCAAGCTGTGCCCGCATAGCAAATAGAAGGAAGCTGGATACAAGTATTTTTATTTAAATGAGGGGATTAAACATAAACTAGTTATGATAAGAGGAAAATGGATTTTGAACATTTTAAAGAAAACTTTCTGTTGTTACATGGAAATAATGTCTTTTATTTAAATGAAATTATCTGCAGAGCAACTGCTGGTCGGCCTGAAGGACAAGGACACGATCGTGAGGTGGTCTGCAGCAAAAGGGTAGGTTTGAGGGTTGCTCTGAAATACCAAACTGAGGAACACAGGAATACAGCCCCGTACAGTCCACGACTGATCACTTGTCTGCGTTGTCAGTGTCCACAGTTACTTCAAACAGCTGTAGTCCAGCTCATGGTATAAAGCCTTCTGAGCCTTTCTGTGGGTGTGTATCCAATTGGGCTAGTCTTCAGGAAAATTTGGGGTGTGCTTGGGAATCAACATTCTGGGTAAGACTTGGCTTGAAGGGCTTAAAGTAGCGTTTCTTAAAGCTATGTTTTTCTCTTCTGCTTTAAAAGATGTATTTCTGTGTTGAGTTTGCTGTGGAGTCACTTGTGCTTCAGGTTTGAGATCGTTTTAGGGGATGGTGTTAGGGTAGTGCATTGTCACCTTGAGGTTGGGCATTTTACTGTGAATTTCCAGTAACTAAATTTTATATTGGTCTTATTCATCACCTGCAGTACTAGTGTAGAGTGGGGCTGAGGGTCAGACCCGAGGATCCCAAAGGTCTCTCCCAGCCTGAATGATTCCATGATTCTGATGATTCACTGTATTCTTCTTTGCTTTTGGTTTGTTTCTTTTTTTCTCTCAATTTCTGCAGAATCGGTAGAATAACTGGAAGACTTCCCAAAGAATTAGCAGATGACGTGATTGGGTCTCTGCTGGACTGTTTTAGGTAAAAATCTCATTTCATTTCCCAGTTTACCTGCCCCTGAAGCATGTCTGCTTATGAGGCAGGAGCACAGCAATTAGGAGAGCGGGTCTAAAAACGTGTACATATTGGTGCCCTTCTCCCAGATCTCAGAATCTCCTAAGGCACGGGTGTGCTCAGGGTGTTCAACAAAGAAATGGTTCCTAGCCCTTTGTCCTGACCCCAGTCTGAAGTGATGTGGAACTTTGGAAAAGTAATAATAGAAAGTGCTCAGTAACTGGCTGCTTTACCAACCTCTGGTGTGCTCGTGTCCTGGGTGTTGTGTGCGTCTCCAGAAGCATAATAGAGCTGGTGATGAATAATCCAAAGGACTCTGGGGCTGAGCAGAGCTGCCAAGCAGTGGATGCGTGAGGGGAGGCTAAAACATCTAGGAAGAGTGAGGACTGAGGTTCTGGTGCTGGCGGCAGAGTAGCGGGTGGCAGGTTTGGAGTGAGGAGAAGGTGGTGGTTATTCACTCAGCAACCCTAAACTGTCAGACGTGGAGCAGCAGGATGTTGTGGGCTGTAAGAGTCTGTGCCTTCACAAGGAGTGTTTTTCTTTTCTGCACACTTGTCCACGGTCTGCTGGAGCGTGGAGGAGTTCTGGAGAGTGGTGCAGCGGGCTCGCTCTTAAACTCTACCCAGGGCTGGACTGCGGGGGTGCCAGGCAGGCTCTGGGGCTAGCTGGAGCTTGGCTGCCATCACAGTGAGCTGCCAGGGTGGTCTCCTGATGTGCTCCAGTGTCAGGGGGCTTTCTGCATCCATGTAGAGCATGTAAAATACTAAATTATTAAACAAATACCATTATGTATCAGGCTGCTTATCGGGTCTGTATTGGGCACTTGAGCTTTAAGATTGAAACTGGTGTTTTAGACTAAGCTGACGACAAAAAGAATCATTTCTTTGTTGGCAAAACCCACTGGTAGTTTTCAGATGGCCTCACAGGGGTACCCAGTGTGAGAAAATCTCCTGTCAGTTGTGAGGACAGATTAAAAACCCAGCTCAAAGAGAACACATTAAGAAAGAAGGTAGAAAGTGTTAAAAGCTGGCAAGGAAAGTATCTTCTAAGCTGATCCTTCCACTGTGTTACTGTGATTAATTTAAGAGGTGCTGCTGGTCTCAATTGTCCCTGGAGCTTCAAAGACCTGTACTCGCCGTGTCTTCTTTCCTTGTTTTTCAAGTCCTGGGGATGAGTAATCCAGCTGGTAATTGAGTGACCTGCTTTATTCAGAAACACCTGGGAACTCATGCAGACAGGGAGGAAGGGAATCTCTGCTGCACTCTTTGCACTAAATGTTTAGTGATCAAAGTGAAAATAAGTCAGTTGCTCATCAGAGGCATTTAAGTTATATCTCTTGGGATAAGGAGAAAGGATGTCTTACCTGTGGATAGGTTGAAGGGCAAGGGAGAGGGAAGAAAGAAGTGGTCGTTTTTCAGCGTGGTGAGATGATCAGCACTGTCCCACGGGGGGCTCAAAGGAGCCCAGAGAAAAGGTGAAGAGTGGAGCGAGGGAGTGAGTTGGTGATTTACAGTTAGCTAATGTGGGGGACACTAAAGGTGACAGAAGAGAAGATTTTATCTAAAGCTAAGTTAAGCAACTAGGGAGTAAATGAGGTATGAAATATCGTTGCTAAGGAATGCAGAGTGATGCACTCTGGGAGTAATGGAGGCTGCTGTGAAGCTGCTCAGCCAAGGGGGTCTCGAAGCGTCGGTGGAGTGCTCGGGAGCTGTTGGACAAAAGGCAAATGGAACCCTGGCTGGAAAGGAAGAGATACCAAAACTGAATCACCAAAACATAGTTTAGAGTGATGGGGATTCTTCCAGCTGGAAAGAGAAAGCAGAGGGGTGTGATGGAAATACAGGGAAGCATAAAAGTGAAAGGAAGGGAAAGCGGGTAATTGTTTCTGTCCCCTCTTTCTCCCAACGTGAGGCCTGGGGAGCAGCAGGAAGTACCTTTTCACACAACTATAATTAAACTGTAGAAGTCATTGCCACAGGATGTCAGAGAAGCCAGAAGTGTAGAGGGAGTTCAAGCAGGGATTATCCAAATTAAGGGAAGGGAATCCCATCCAGGCTGTTAAACACGGCTCCCTGGCTGCGGCCTGTGGCCCGGGAGGTCTCGGCACTGCCCATTGCCAAAGGTCAGGGAGGCTGGGAAGGGAATGGTCCTCTGTGCTTCATCTTTGGCCAAACATCTGCTCTTGGCCCGTGTTGGAGATGGGATCCTGGGGAGTTGTGAAGCTTTGGTGTGACCTGGTCTGTCTGTTCAGTGCTGTTCTGAGATTCCTACTCCTAGTTTAATACAAAAGGACCTTTCCAGGTGTTCAGTCCTGCAGCACCCAGCCTTTCCCCTTCACTCCCGTAGCTCCCCGTCCACCAATACTTGCATACAGTTTTGATTAGTTTTTGCTGTGTTTGCTACAAGTTGCTCACTTTTGGTTTATGTTTTTTAAAGGTGAATAACCACCACTGTTCACTGCGTGAGCTCATGTCATTTGTTGAAAACTGTCACTTGAACCTATTTGCTAGTTTTAAGGACGGTATTTGGCACCAAATTGGTAGTTATTTGGGGTACTTCCTGTAAATCCACCTCTTTTGCCAGTGTACTGAGAGTTGTTTTCCTTTTCAGGATGAGTTTCAGGAGTTGTATTATTCTGGACTGAGCTTACATTTCTATCTATAAATGTTTTTGTTGCTTGTTTGCTGATGTTTTTAGCAGTATTTATATTGTAGGAAGCAGGAGAGAAAACACGTTCAACTCATCATTCTCGAAGCCTTACAGGATTAATAAGACAGTAAACACTGTGTCTTCTAAAATGTTAGGAATTCACCATGAAAAATGAAGTGCCAAGAGGGGAGGCTGTTGTTAACACTCCTCTTTGTTCTGGAATTAGTTTCCAGGAGACGGACAACGCGTGGCACGGGGGCTGCCTGGCTCTGGCGGAACTGGGCAGACGAGGATTGCTGCTCCCTTCCCGAATTTCAGATGGTGAGTTGTAGTTGCTGGATATTAGTTCATGAATTAACGATTTACAGTGTTAGAGACTGGGTGTGTGGCAACAGGCTGGAATTTGCTGATGCCAGTGTGCTGAGTAATGGCTGCAGTATTGAATTTTGGAGTCAAAACCACGCCTGTGGGGGTATTTTAAGGTACTTCTGTCAAAAGCATTGTCTTGGGTGTGCCTTTTTTTATACCTAATAAATTTTTCTTTCCAAAATGAAATTAGTTTCTTGGGGTTTTCTTCTTTCTTCCTCCCTCACATGTTTCTTTGTACAGTTGTATAAAATTAATTCTGTGTGTCTCTATATTGTGTCAGGGTCATCATTTAAATAGAATATATTAAATAATTGATGACTAACTTGCACTTTAAAGTTACAGCTTATGCTGTTTGCTTCTGATTACATTTCAGAGGCCAGTTTTCCCTATTTTACACAGGGAGCTGTTTATGGTTTTAAGGAATTCTTGAAATATCAGGATGGAAAGAAAAATAACAGGGTGGAGGAAGTGTTTCACTGTGCATTCTGTATTACACCAGAGATACTAATGTGGAAGTAGTAGTTCTTTTTTTTTGTGATTTTGGTCAATTTTTTATAGAATTGAAATGATAAAAGCATTGTACACACCCCCTGTTGGGCACTTCAGCAGTATCTTGGCCTAGATAGTGCTCTGGATCTCATCTGGTGTTGCTGTGTTGAACAAGAGAAGTTGAACATGAATTTTCAAAACCCTTTCAAAGCTGGTGATTCATATGATCAAGTTTGGTTGCCAGATCTTTTCTGTTCTGAAGGTCTGTTGACTTGTTTGAGAAGTGTACGGTATTTAACACCGTTTATTCACTCTGTCTCCATGAGGGGTTCGTGTCCAATAGAGTATTTGTTTTGCCTGTGAGAATTTTTGTGCAGCACTTGGTTTCCCTTTTAAAATTACTTTTGCCCTTGTATGATAAAATGAAATAGTTAAAAACCCCCAACTTTAAGAATGGGAAGTCATCCAAAGGTGAGGCTCTATTTTAGCTCTAGGAAGAGAAGGCTAGCCCAAAGCAGCAGGAATCACGAGAACAGAAAATAAGAGTGACAGGGAAAGGCTGAAAGAGCTAAGGTTATTTGGTTGAGAGAAGACAAAGCTGAAAGCTTATTCTCCTCCTCTTAAAAGAAAACCTTTACTTTTGACAGCTCTTTTCAGTGACCAGAACAGAAGGCTGCAGGCAGTGGGTATAAGTTGCAGCAGGAGGTTAGGTACATATTAGGACTGATTTTCTTATTCTGAAGGAACTGGAACCTTAGAATAATTAGTTTGTGGACATTGAGTTAGAAAGAGTTCTGTGAGGAAGGAGAGAAATCAAGTTAGTCAAGTTGTGGAGAGCTGTTTGAGAACCTTCATGGTTCCCTTCATTTGTTACTTAATTTGAGAAATGGAGATGAGGTAGACTTAGAATCATAGAACCATAGAATCCTTCAGGTTGGCAGAGACCCTTGGGATCATGGAGTCCAACCATCAGCCCCACTCTACAAAGCTCTCCCCTACACCAGAGCCCCCAACACCACATCTCATCCACTCTCAAACACAGGCAGGGGTGGGGACTCCACCCCCTCCCTGGGCAGCCCAGTCCAGGCTCTGACTTCACCACTGGACCTTGTTTCATGAACAGTATTTGTACAGAGATGGGAAAGCGTAAATCCTTGAATTGTATGGAAAACCAACACAAAGTTTTTCCTTGTTGACTTAAAGAAATTCAAATTAACAGCAAAAGGGATGCATGAGATTATTTTTTTTAAATTGGAGCTGAGGGAAGCTATGAAGCTCTCTGCTCCCAAAGATTAGAGAGGCAGATACTTTGATGTAGTTTAAGAACCAGCAATGAGGACACCAGAATCCATTTCAGGTGTGGAAATTGGTAACATTTATCCCTAAGTTTGAAGCTTTCAACTTGGCTTGTTCCATCGTGTACTGAAAGAAGCCATCTGGGGACTCTCCATCGCGTTGGGCGCAGCTCTGCTTCCTCGCGTAGGGCTCTGCCTGCGAGGAGGGGTTGGGCAGGTGAGGGTGTCTCCTACCCGAGTAAGGACTCAAGGAGAAATGGGTACCTGTAGTTAGAAATGGCCAACACTTAGTCTGGGTTGGGCTCACCCAGAGGGATGGTGCTGGCTGTGCAGCCAGTGGGGCAGCCGTGCTGCGGTTAGACTCTCGTGGAAGCTGGAGAGCAGCTTCCAGGCAGAGGGAATTCTGAGCTGTGTCGTAGGAGCTGAAGTGTGGATGAGTGAGTCTGGGTAACGAGCCTCCTTCCCTGAAGGACACTCTGGTTTTAGGAGTTGATTTGGCCAAACTCTACTCGCAAATGGAAAATTTAGCTAGCAGTCTCCTTGCTAATTTTTCTTCAAACTATGTGTCAGAGAACGTGCCGTGACAGCACTTGTGCTCATGAATGACTGTCCATATATTGTAAGTGCAGGTGACAGATTTATTTGAAAAGTTGCCAGTTTATACACAAAGTTATAGAAGCAGAAGTGAAGGTTAGGCTGTATGTAGAAGCACAGTTAGTGATATGGGTATACTGGAATAAGACCTTCACCTGGGGAGGCTGTCTCAGGTGAAATAAATTAGAGAAATAACCTTTTAGGCTTGGAGTGTGGAGGTTGCCCAGTGTCTGTCTAACCGCAGCGGGGTGGACACCTAAATGGTTTGGATCTTCAGCTTTTCAGTGTTGTTTTCATAGTGGTTTGATTAAAGGTGACTATAAATGGCATTTCTCTGATTGGTGCAGGCTTTTTCTGGTTTAACTGGCTCTGGGTAAAGCTAAGGAAAGCTTCCTCGTCCGCCGTTTGGGCCGGGTGGTTCGACCGGTGTCTGTCGCTCTGTCTTCTGGCGCTCTGCTGAGGTGTGTTCACACACACAACGCTTCTCACAGTAAATTCTAAATAGCCAGGTTTAATCTTGAGCTTATTGAAACTACTGCACAGGGAAATAGAGAGGCTTCCAGAGAGAAAAAAGACAAAAAAACCCTATTAAATGAAATTAAGCCTGACAAAGACTATGAGGGTATGTTATTGAACAATATCGCTTCTAGACCTTAAACACCTTTTAAGGAAAGAAGTTGTGAAAGTCATTTTACATTAATACAAATCACCGTGAAGGTTCCTCTGATGTGCCTGGGCTTCGGTAATGAATGCAAAAAGTCACTCATCAAAATCTGAGCTTACACAAGGGAAAGTCCAGTTACTTAAAAATATTAATATAAAATTATGCACATTATTTACACGGGAGAGACTGAACGTTTCTTGCTGTGGCCCAAAGCCACCGAGCGGGGGGCTGCAGGCCTCTGCCGACGGCGCCGGGACGAGCTTCTCCGGCCGGAAACCGTCGGGAAAGCGAAGCATTAAGAGACCCGGGTTCTCTTCCTTAGAGTGAAGACCCTGCTACAGTCATTCGGCCGGGCTCTTTTAGTGCCTGGCTGTGATTTTGCTGATTCTTTGGGATTTGTCCTTTTTGGTCCTTTTACTTTTTGATTGCTCTGGGTCTCCTGAGTGTCGGGAGAATTCAGAGCAGTTTCTGTACCCGGAGCCTTAGCGTCCTGAGGGCTCTGCCCCTCGCTGTCCGCTCGGCCTGTGCTGGGGCTGTACGCAGCGAGCTGGCAGAGCGCTACCGCTGCTGTCTGCTTCTGTTCGTCGCAGCTCTCCATTATTCTCAGCTCTCGGGCTTCGCTGCGGTGAGCTGTGAAGGGGGACCTGTCGCGGGCGCTGGTGGTGGGGTTCTTGGGGTTACACGCATCTGCTCCGGAGCCCTCGCTTTCCCTCTTTGGAGAAGCAGCAGCAGCAGCAGCAGGGTTGTCGTGAGAGGGGCTGTGGAAGGAGGTTTTCAGGCTCGCTGTGTTACAGGAGTCTTTGACTGAGAGGTTGAGAGGCACGTCTTGCGGGTCTAGGAAGTTCTGGCTTTCCGTTTTGGCTGTGGGTTTGAACGCTTGCTCATGAGTAGGTCCCGTGTTGGCGTCAGCCTTTTTTGAAAGGTTAAGGGGAGCGATCCCTGTGTCTTCTTCCGTGTTGGACAGCGAGCCTTCGCTGTTACAGCCTTCCTTCGGTGCGTGGGGATCTTCATCCGTGACGTTAATGCTGCGAGAAAGGAGGAGAAAAGAGAATTCACTATTAATTGCTCTTTTGGCTGAGAAAGTGGGCAGGAAGAAGAGAAAAAAAATCTGACAATATTTTTTTCTTCAACTCCCCCAAGCCCCCCAGGCACACAAACACTGACATACTGGTAATTTCCTGACATATACAGGCACGTGCACAGGAGTGTTCTGGAAATAACTAAACCATTGAAGGAGAAGGAATGATCTGCTCACTGTCACAGCTGGGAGTTGGACTGGGGTTTGCCCAGCTAAGATACACAGAATTATCTGAATGCTATAAATTAAAATCAGTTTTAAGGCTGTCACATGAGAAGCATCCATCTCTCTTGGTGTGCCCCGAGCTGATCTGACAGGAGTGTACAAAGTGGCTCTGCTGGGTTACCTGGTGGGTGAATCTCCTCTGTCCTGCTGCGTCTGCACACTTTGAAGCGGGGCTGGTTGGTCGGTGCTTTTCCTCACGGGTCTGAAAGCTGTCAGGTTTTCTTCTGCTGGGTCGTACTTGCCGAGCGACGCCGAGGAGGACTTGGTGGAGAGGTCAAATAAGCCTTCACACGCCTGGCTTGTCTGAGTGAAGTTGGTGGGGCTAGGTCTGCCGGGGGAGCCCGTTGCCGCGCTGCCTGCGAGGGGGCTCATCTTAGCGTTCTCTCTTTCATTTTGCTCGTCTTTAGGATGGCTCTTGGCATGCAATAACGTCATTTCTTTCTCGCAATCTGCCTGCTTCTTATGTGAACTCAGAGGGTATTGTTGGGACGGGCTTAGAGAAGCTGGATACAGCAAGGTGGTTTCTTCCATTAGGTGAGAATTTTGATCCCTGTTAATACCAGCTACGTGTGAAAATCGGTAAAACGGGGGATCTGTTGGCCTACAAAATCCGTATGGTATCGGAGGAGCGGAGTGATACTGCTGGAACAATCGATAGTGTTCATACGCGGAGGGATTGATGGGCTTTGGAAGGGGCCCGGGGTGGGGAAGAAAGTGTCTTTGATCTTGTGTGCCGTAGACAGACAGAGCAGAGCTGTCACACTCGGAGCTGCCTGGCAGCAGGTAAGGGGTGTAGATAGCCAGCCTGTGCTCGTAAAAATGGGGTGAGTACTCCGGAATCATGGGCTGCATGTAAGGTGAAATGGAACCGAAGCCTTTGGTGGGGGCAACTTTGTGTGGGAACTCTGGGAGGAAGGGAGAAGCTGCTTTCCATGGGTGACCCGGTGCGTGAAACGCAGACTTGGTGTGGAAAGGCGAGCTCTTGTTAGAGAGCGATATAATCTCAGACACTTCACTGGCTTCGGGGCCTTTGCTCTCTCTGTGTTCCCCCACAGGAACGAAAGCTGAGGGCCTCACGATGCTGTCCAGAAGGGGCTGCATGCCGATAGCGCTTTCGGCTGTGGTGCTGGCCGGGCTTAATTCCTTCTGAATCGCAGATTTTTGTCCTTGAATTGCGGGGTTTGTTGCCTGGTTTTGTAATTCAACGTTTTCCTTGGCATCTTCTTTGGCAAAGGGGTATTGAGGCTTTGAATCGAGATTTGACAGTCCATTCGTGACAGATTTGGAAGAAGTTGGTTTGACTGGGGCTTCCAGCTGGTTGATCTGTTTGGGCTCCAGGGAACTGGTCTTGGGGCACTTGATAACGCGATCCTGCTCCGATACTAAGGTGATGGAGTTTTTGCAGAGGCCGTACTTCATGTGGTTAAAAAGGTGGGATTTCTCATTGCAAGTGAAGGGGCACTGGAAGCACTTGTACTTAAACGGCTTTCCTGGGGGTCTGGGGATGTAATGAGGCTTCTTTGGTTTGCGTTCTTTGAGGAGACTCATTCTCTTTTCTGCTGTAAACAATTAAATGCAATGGTTCTTTATAAAAACTCTCTGGTGGTTAGCCTTCCTCAGTTGTAGCCTTTTGATGTTTCCAGTTTTTCAGGTTTCTGGAATCCTCCTTCCCAGGCGAGGAGAGGAAGCCAAGGCCCGCGGTGTCCCGGGGAAGAGGGGGTGCCGGGAAGCACCACTTCTGCAGCCGGGCAGGCAGGAGCTGTAAGGCAAAGGTTACAATTAGCCGTGCTGGAACAGTGGAACTAAAGGCAAAGCGATCCCTTCTTTTAACTCTTATTCCCCACCATATCACCTGGGGTGTCTTGGGGCATTTTTGGCCAAAAGAAAAGTGCCAGATGCCCGACGTGAGATGGGCACACGCTAAACGTTGCCATCCTTCCACACCTGACCGCGGTCACACAAGTGGCCTGATTTGCAGCGGTGCCAGTCGTCACCAGCCACTGCCACCAGCTTGGAGGAGCTTTCTTTGAAAACTGAAGGCGCGTTTCATTGAGAAGATGAAAGTAGAAATGTAGGTGGAGCTGTTGAGAGAGGTGGAGGTGGGCAGGATGGGGAGAGGCAGGCCCTGGCAGCGCTGGATGTGGGGCGAGCTGGTCAGGCCGGTTGGGGAGAGGGAGGAGGGAATTTCCTGCTGGGGCACAGTGCGGTGGAGTGGGTTGGCTGCGCTTGGGGAGCTGACTTGGCTCCTTTGGGGACTGACCAACCCCCTCTCTCAGCTGGCACAGCGTTTCCTAACAGCCTAATCTCAATGGATACCTCAAAAGTGGCCAATCTCTCGAAGGATAAAACCACACCAATTTTCTTCCTCTTCCTAATTCAATTAAGAGAAATGAGTACTGCAATATCTGACTCATAGAGTCTTCTGCTTGACAAACACCTTGCACATTCTTTGGCTGTGCAGCACCTTCACCCATTGCTTATCGTTGACACAGACGCACAGGAGTGTTAATTCGGGGGCAAAAAGCGTCAGCCAGGGGTTGCTTTCCAGGGGAAGGATCTGGCTCAGGAAAAGGCAGGCTGGGGATACTCTGCCCAGCCCAGCGATTGGCTCAGCAGATAAGTCGGGAGGGCTTGTATCGGCTTGTTCCATTATGTTCACTGATTCTGAAGGCGTGAGAAACTCTCAGAGTCAAGTTCTCATGATTTTATAGGATGTGTTATGGCAGAGATCTAAAAACTGATGATTTCATCACGAACTATAAGCATCATTATCAAAATGATGACTGTTGCAAAACCACGTACTGTATCTATTGTGTTACCCGAAACTGCAGGAATGCTAATTGTCAGAGTGACTGGAGAGCTTCATATTTATTTTGTTTTTTCCTAAAAAACAACAACCAAAAAAAAGCTTTTTGCAGAGAAGCTTGAAGTAGCAGTGTTAAAATCCCAAGCTGTGAAAAGAATGGCTGGTAGTTCCATGCCGTGAGGTTTTGGTTAAAGCAGGGGGTGTTTCTGCATTTCTTAAATCTGAGATTATTTACTAGAAAATGACATTGTGAAAACTGAAGGCAAAGCTACAGAATTGCTGCTTGATTCATCAGGTATAGTAATTCTAGCAAATCGTGTTAAATGCTGTTTCTGATGTCATAGAAATACTCATTTTGTTAAAGTGGTAGTGGTGAAAGCTCCCTGAAAAATGCAGAGCTGCTCTCTAAACAGAGAAAAAACAGCCGAGCTTTTTCTGAGAATTAACAAATGATTAAATGTGTGATAGCCTGAGGAAAAAGGAACGTGTAGAGAAGCAGTTTCTGTTTTTCAGGCTGTAGAGAAGCTGGTTTGGTTGTTTGAGTTGGATACTGACACCTGATAATGAAAAAACCCCAAGAATTGTACAGCAGGGGGTTCAGGTCCTGTCACTGGAGTCTGGTGAAAACAGGAGTTTAATAGATAAAAAATATCATGTAATGTTTAAAAAATATCTTAAATAGCTGCAGCCAGAATTCCTTTTAAACAGTAAGAATAATGCTTTTATCTTCTTTTTAAAAAACCCAAAAAAGTAAAATCTGAGGCATGGCAGGGGAGGTCCAAGCAGGGAACCCGTCCCTGGATTTTTTCCTGCCTGAAGGGAGTTTGTTGCACTGATTTTGGACTCGAGATGTAAAACTAACGCAGTTTGCAAGGGACTCAGGTCAGCGTGGACCTGTTGATATTTGTATTTCTACTAATTCTTCTGGAAAAAAACAAAAGACCTTGCTGTCCAGACTCCAGTGCCTTTATGCCAGCAGTCCGAATTTGCATCCAGGGGCAGCACTTACAATAAGGGGATGGTAATGAGAGTGTCTCGTTCTGCTCGCTTTCCTCTGCTTAGCAATGACAATTCCTGTGCGTCCTGTTCCCCCCCCCGACTCTGCACTCGGTATTTAACTTTGATTCGAGTTATTCCTGTTCAACAAAGTGTTAACTCCTGTTTCTTACTAAGAGAAAAAGCATTCGTGCAGTTGTGGTGGCAGAGACTGGGAGCACTGGTGCGCCTTTGCCGGGTGTACAGCGGGAGAGGATCACGGCAGCTTTTTTCCTTTCAGTTTAAATGAGTTTTGATGGCACACTCCTCCTGCAGACACCAGTGCTCCCAGTGCTCCGACCCGGGAGGTGTAGACCCAGGAGCTGATTTTCACGGGTGTTTACCCTGTCCCAAACTTGGGCTGGCGTCAGCCAGATGGATGTTCCGTTTCTCTCTTTTACTCTTTAATCCCTTCTTCTCACATGGTTTATAAACGCCAGCAATAAAACTCTTCCAGAGCAAGAAGGGTAATTTCTCCTCCCGTCTCTCCAGTAAAACACGGGAGTGTCTGGCAGAGGGACACATTTCATAACTAAAAAACTGAAGCTGTTTGGTCCCACGCTTGCAGCCGGAGAAGGCGTTCGTGGTTTCAGGGGGGTTTAACCCCTCTGTGTATAAATAATGTGACTGACCTACCAGGTCTGGGTTTTGCTACAAAAATGAGTATTCAGTGTTAGGAAGAAAAATGAAGAGAAGCAGTTGCTTTTCCCTGAAATTTGAATGCCATGACTTGTGATGTCCTTTAGAAATGGGAAAGAGTTCTTCAGCAGCAGGATAACAGTTCTCATGTAACTTTTGCTTGGGGATTAATATTTATTTCCTGTGTTCCCAATTTTAAGAAATGCAGATAGTTCTATATTACTATATTTTTTTTCTTTCTAGTTTTGAAATGTGCCTGTATTCTTGATTTATATTTTTATTGAGAACAGGTTACTCAGATAACAGTGGTGACACCTGAAGTTCTCTGGGTTGCTTGTCCCTTGTCAGTTGTGTACCCCCTCACGGCTCCCTGTCCCGTGGCCCCTTCCAGCCTCAGACTGAGAGCTGCAGTTGTCTTCTGGTTTTAAAAGTGCCTTGTTGCTGCCTCCGTGCCTTTAACAGCTTTGCAGGTTCAGAAAACAAGAATATCCTTCAGTGGTGTGTGTGTGTGTGTGTGTGTGTGTGTAAATACACCCAGGTAGGTGGGTACAGGTACAGGCAGACCTGCACACACAGCCGTGTTCACACACACACCCCCCCACGCACCTCTGTGTCCATATGTATATACCTGCATGTTGTGTTTTAGGTTTTTAAGTAGTCTAAGTTGTTTTAAGATGCCCAGTTGATCAAAGAGGAAATTTCAAAATGGCTTTTATTACAAGCAGGGCTGGTAATTACATTTCTTTTTAGGACACTGCTTTGGCAAACTACGTAACAGTTTGTCATGCACACTCCATTATTATTGCCGTGTCCTTTGGGTGATGTTGATCTCTCTGACCAGGAGTACTCACTGGGGTGGAACATTTTGAAGGACATGCTATAATTAAAATATTGTGATGTGGCATTATTGCATAATTCAAGGACATGCCATTGTCACCTACCTAGGGTGTTGCAAGAACAAGATTTGTGAGTTTTATTCTAGCTGAGATTTTCCAGCGATTAACTACCCCTCCCTCCCAAACTTCCAGTTCCTTTAAACTGAAAGATAAATTTTCATGCTCCTGTTTGTTAATTAGGAGGAAAGCCGAGGGAGAGGGGTGGGCTGGTGAGCACTGGGAAGGAAGCGTGCGGGGCCGAGGGGACCCGGTGTGTGTGAGAGAGGGAGTCCAGAAGCAGGTTAGATAGGCTGGTTCCGCAGTGGGGATAAGAAATGAGCACCTTTGTTAAATACCAAGTTCAGAATTCAATGTCTGGATACGCTCAGAGTAGAGAGAGGATGACTCAAAACAATCCCATTTTCTGTGCTAAATTCTCAAAAGCTGGACAAACTAGTAGCTCAGAACTGGAATAGCTTAGTTCGGTAGAAGCTGTTCAGATTAACCCCACACGCTGGATGAAGAGCAGTTGTCAGACTAAGCCCAGCAATTTTAAGCAATACAGCTTTTTGTCATAGTTCAGCATCGGACACTCACTTCCTCTGGGAAAATGGGCGCTTGAAGCACTTTTCCCCAATGGGAGAAATTGCTGCAAAAAGTGGTGAGAGTTTGTTTTTCTCTCAGACTCGGGCAGTTCCCTCTCCGGCTGAAACTCTCTGCCCAGAGCTGGAGCTGGTGCAGTGAGTGCACCTGCTTGGAGTAACCCAGCCCCGTGAATCCCACACGGCTCCTTCCCTCCTCAGACCCTACCATGAACGCGCTGCACAAATACTTCCAAGCAACGTACTCACCAGCCGCGTAGACCTCTGCAACCTGGAGGTGATGGCTGCTGGGGAGCCGGAGCTGTCACTGCTGGGAGAGAAGTACCTGTTCTCTGCTGGCTCCCTAAGTGAAACTGCGGGAGGCTGTTTCAGGGGGAGGGACTTAAGAAGTGTAGGAGTTGAGCCCTCGGGGTGTAGAGATGCACCTGATATTACTCCAGCCCCGAGCTACGATTCATTTGTCTGCGTCCACTGCTTTCATTCAGCATTACCTCAGCCGGCTGAGCTATCGGGGAGAGCTCTCCTGGCTTTTGTGCCCTCCAACAACCAAGTTTTGCTCTCAGCTGTGGTGCCTGTTGCTCTGAGGTTGCTCTGAGCAGCAGTCTGCAGCGCGGGGTCAGGAGCAGCTGTGGGGACATACCGAGCTTTTCCGATATTGAACTTTCCTGGAAGTGGGTGGCGAGCAGCAGAACTGGGGGAGCAGAGTTTAAAAAGAATAATTGTCCTTTTTTTATTCTAATAAGAATTCTGCCATTTTTTGTTGAATGCCTTTGTAGCTTTAACACTCCTGGTCCTTTTTTTTTTTTCTTTTTCTTTTTCTTCCTCCTCTCCATTTTCATTTAAATCTTCTTGTCCCTCAGGAGTCTCCTCTGAAGGCGGGACTGAACTGACTCCCGGCTCGCTTTGCCACAGGAGCCTGCCAAAGCTTGCCTGTAATCAGCAGCCAATGTACAGATCCTGGAAGTGGAGTCAGGGAGAAATTGATGATCAGGTCTGCACGTTTGCTTTAGGGGCTGCCAAGCTGCAGGGGCCAAGGAGAAAGGCAGCAGCTCGTCCGCCGATGGGTGTTGCTACTGGTTTTTAGTGGTGTTTGAGTTAGAGTTTATAACTGGGCAGACTCACCAGTGCAGCCGCCAGTGGCCTGGTGACATTGCTGAGTCGCTTAGGGAAATGCTGCACTGGTTATTAACTGGAGAACCTTCTCTAGAAACCGCTGCTGGTACTGAGTGGCAAAGGGGGTTTTGGCTCCTAGCACCAAAGCTCCCGAGACACTAACCTTTCTCCACGCCTGGCCTGACCTGGTCGTCCTCGTTCCGCTCCCTGCTCTGCGGGGAAGACGGTTGCAGATTATCGGAACTCCTAAATGTAGAAGTATGATGAATTTTATACTTGGCAAAAGTACGGTCTTTTGAATGGAAATTAGTCAGGAAATTGTCACTACAGGACCTGTTTAGGCAGTGAGTAAAAGTTGTTTCAAAATCGGTCTCTAAAGCAGCGCCTTAAAAATAATGTTAAAGGTGTGGCCTTTATCTTGATGCAATGACTTACGGACATCTGATTTCCTCCCTAGGCACGCACTCGCCATCCTCCCCGTGCCACTGGGCTGGGCTGGGCTGGAAGCTTTCTGGATAGAGGCAACAGCAGCTCTTGTTTTATATTTTTTTCATTAATTTACAGCTCCTTGAAAGGCCATTGCAGAGAGGCTGGTGCTGGTCTCTTCTCAGGGGCAATGAGCGATAGAAGGAGAGGGAATGGCTGCAAGCTGCAGCAGGGGAGGGTTAGGCTGGCCATGAGGCAAGAATTCTTCCCAGCCAGAGTGGTCAGAGCCTGGACTGGGCTGCCCAGGGAGGGGGTGGAGTCCCCATCCCTGCCTGTGTTTGAGAGTGGATGAGCTGTGGTGTTGGGGGCTCTGGTGTAGGGGAGACCTTTGTAGAGTGGGGCTGATGGTTGGACTGGATGATCCCAAGGGTCTCTGCCAACCTGAAGGATTCTAGGATTCTGTGTTCCTATAATGCAGCTTTAGTGGTGTCAGAAGCTGTCGGGTGGGTGTTGTATGGCCAGCTGTTTGGAAACCCTTGGCCTTAGACGCTATAAGAAGAGTGTTTATGGTCCATCATTCTTTCATCTTGTTGTAAACTGTTTTGAAGAAAAGTAGTGTATTGGAAAACTCTACTGGCAGAGACAGGTCTGGAAACGTCTGGAGAACAGGAGAGCAGGCCTTGGCTTTCTCAACAGAAGGTGCTCTTCTCACTCAGTACTAAACAGCCTTTTTGCTGTGTGGGTGAGCCTGTGTCCCCTATCGATCTGCATATCTGCCCTCGGTTTCCTTCCACAGACACGGGTCACTTGGCTGTAGCTGAAGGAAGGTCCCACCAGGTTTCTTTTTTTGCATGTGATGGGGTAAAGGTAGTTTCCTTGAATAAAGTTGGAGCAGATGTTTGGGTTTGAAAGAACATTGCCATTTGTGGCACCTACTGGAAGCTATTGAAGGACTCCTTCGATCTAGGTGACTGAACTGGGAGAAGAGGCAGGCAGTGATTGAACTTTGGTTGTATGTTCTCGCCCATTCTCCCTGTCCCCCTTCCCTGGTCTGGTACTTGGAAGGGAGACATGGTGTCCAGTTGCTACCTTGACCCAAGGAAGACACTTTAAATCTGGCTACTTCCTGGAAGCTGCTGTTATGAGTCAGATTGGCTGAAATCATCTGGGAACAAAGTGTAACTGGGGAAGAAAAAAAAGAGCAGCTAATGTAAATGGTCCTTTTCATGGTGCTTGGGTCGTATTAAAAATCCCCATGCAGGGGGAGAGGATGCAGTGGTGGACCCCAGAAGAGCAGTGTGAGAGCAGTATGTGCTTCTAGAAGTGATAGATGCTGATTGCAGAGATGGTGTTTCGTCACTTACTGTCGTTAACCCATTGAACTGCACCTGAGGATCAGATAAACTGACTCCAGTCACCTCTCGGGGCACCCTTTCCAGCTGACCTGAGCACCAGGCACGTTCAGTGAGAGCAGCAGGACTGACAGGAGGATTTGGATGCACTGATCTCCTTCTCCCAAGTTGCTTTTTAAAAATGTGATGATTTTTGTATCTCTGGGGGGGAGAAGCTTTAGTCTTACATCTGCTTGAGCATATCCTTCTTCTGTTCTATTTCAAATTCAGTATCAAGTGACTGTCGTTCAGCTGGAGTTCGGTTCCGTAGGTTCAATAACTGTGCCATAAACCTCCCATTTTAGAAAGGTTACAAACGTTCTTCTTGATGTTTTTATTTGAATGTTGGGGTCAGCTTTCTCACTGAACAGGAACCAAAACGTCCCTGCCAGAAGCCATGGATAGGAATGGGACACACTGAGCCTGCTTACCTAATATTTATTTTCCTCCTGCACTTCCACATCCCATTCCCAGGGCGTGTGACAGGGTGTGAGTGTTGCTCTGGTCAGTCACCAGCCCCTCCGATCAGCTGGGAATTGGGAACCTTCTGCTCTTACCACAGAGAAAGGCCCCGGTGACCGAGTTGCTCTCGTTTGGGCTTTGCCTCCCATCCCTCAGAACTCCGATCCCGGCTTTCCGGGAACGTCTGCTGGTCGTCTCCATATTCTCCTAGGGATGCTTTGTGAACCTGTGGACTAGTTAGTTATTCCCAGGAAGATGAACCATCATGGTTAAATGTGAATGTTCTCGTGGGGTTGACGTGGAGCTCCTGAACCAGAGCTTGCCTTATGGGAGAAACGTCTCAAAACTGTGTGACGGGCAATATTCGCTTCTACCTTCCTCCTCTCAGTTGTGTGTCTAGATGGGGGGCTTTGAGCTAAACGTTCAAGAAGGCCCTTTTCTGCTTTCTTTGATCTCTTGAACTGCAGTTCTCGACAGATTTTGCCGTCTGTTCGCGTGGTTGGACCGGGTTATTCCATCCCGTTCCCAGGAGGGGGCAAATGCATCTGAGGATAATCTCATGCTGTGCCCCAAAACACTACACGGTTCTTGTACCATATTCTCACAATTACTTTCCTCCATCCATGTGAATAGTTATTAGTCTGAGTGCGTTTTGAATAACACCTTTGAAATGGGCCTTTGTTTTTCGTAACGATTCCGGTCCCTGAGTTGGGAGATATGTCTGGGCAGATCACCTCGCTGAAGTTTGTGAGCACTTCTTCATGATTACTGGAGCCAGTTATTTGTATGGGAAAAGAAGAAGAGCTCAGCAGTTAATGGCAACTGCAGATCATATTTATAGGTATTTATTGTGGCCTCTACTGTTGGTGTTCGGCCTGGAACGAGGATGATCTTCCTCCTGGTTCCCATCCTCACCCTTGGGCAGTGAAACATCTTGGGGGAAGTGGGTAACATCAGAAAGTGAGCCCGTAGGCAAAGCTGTGAGCTGTTTGTAAGGAGGGCGGTTTATTTAATAGTCTTTTTTGTCATTGCTAGTCATCCTAAGAGGTGTAAAACAGACCTTTCTTCAGCTTCTACTTGAACGTTCTGGTTAGAATTCCTTTTTAAAAATTATTATTTTTAAAGTGGTTTTCATGCAGAACATGAATTTTCCTTTTCTGTTTTGATTGTGAGGCTTAAGCTGGAGATTCTGAGAGCGTTCTCTCCCTCTGAGGAGGGTTTTCTGGTCGAATCCACTGGCAGGACCCGCATGGTGCCCCGTGCGGCTCTAGCGTGTGTGGAATCGGTCCCGCTGGGGTTTGGAGCAGGATTGCACCGTGCTGATGCTGCTCTCGCCAGGGGAGCGGTCAGGCACATAAGGAGCCCTCCTGGGTTCAAGGAATTCTTAGCTTTCAGTTATGCTTTGAAACAGGTCAAATTTCGTAAAGATCGGTGTGATTCCTGTCCGCTGGCTGCTGGTTAGATGATGGTGAGAGCGGGGACTGGGAACCCCCAGCCGAGATCTGGTGGTTTATTTTATTCCATCACAAGTTAGTATGGCTGCTGGTTGGCTGATATGTTTGGGGATTTGGAGTTCAGTGTTACCATTTGGCTGTAAAATGTCACTTTTTCTCAGCACAGAGCATGCAGGAACCATTTCTTTCCGTACAGCACATGTTGGGACCAAAAACTTCTATTCCAGTGTGGTTTCAGTGTGATTTCACGTCTTTTGTTTTGTGCTGTATTTGTGGTTTTGTAGGCTTCAGACTATTATTTATAGGGTTAGGGTTTTTTTTATTTAATTGGGTGGGGATAAATACTAAACAAACAAGAGAATCCTCGTTTACTCGAATTTCTGGTTTGCTTGTGAAAGGACGTTATTAAAATTTCTGGTGGTGACAGCCCAGTGTAAACTTTCTCACTAATGAAGTGTGTCATCTAGAGGAACAGGACCTTTCCCGGGCTGCCTTCCTGTGTCCTGGTGAGATGAGTCGTCTTCGGGGGTTAAACTCCCTCGGTGCTTCCCTGGGCACTGAACAGCCCCGGCTCCCTCTGCTTAAAGCCGTTCATGAGTTGCCATCAAAGAGAATTGTCTCCTATGAATTAATTTATTGATTGATTGTTGTACATTGTGTGATCCTGGTTTTGCTCTAAAGCCAGATAGGTTCAAAGTGAGGGTGGAAACGTTTGCATCTCGGCAGAGTAAGGAGAGGGAGCCAGGGAGAGAAGTCTGGAAGAACCGTGTGGTTCAACCTGCAATGAGTCGGTGCTTGTTTTGGGAGGGTTCCAGCCAGAATCCGCCTGCCTTCTTTAGGTGTCCTTACCCATTCAGAGTGAAACAGTCCTGCGGCAACGAGGAGAGCAGTGGCATTGAATCAGAAGGCAGTAATACTGGTTCAGAAGTCTGCTACTGGGGGGGTCAAGGCAAGCGATCCTAATCTTGGGGTTTTTAATCCTGGAATAAATGGAAAGGGTGGAAATAGAGAGGGTGGAAAAAGCCGCCTCATGAAGAAGCAGGCTGTCCTCCTCCTGTTTATAAATGACCTCCAGAATAAAAGGAGAAACAAGTGTAAGGAGGAGGGAAGGAGCAGTGGAGTCTGCAGCCGTAAGTGCAGGTGGTGAGATGAGAGGGCTGAGCTGGGCGTGAGAGGGGACGCACAGGCTGATGCCTTGGGACCCAGAGACAGAACAGCTCGGCCTTTTACCTTCCCAAAGGGGGCAGATTCAGAGCTGCCAGTATCCAAAACCACCCTGGCTTAGGAAAATACTTTGTGTGTTGTTTCTGCTGAATGGGAAGCACATGGTTTAAATAGGAAACACCGGGGTTTTTCTCTTTTAAAAATGTCCCATTGTCCAATGTATTTTTGCTGAAAAGTTCAGATAAAATGAAGTCTGTGGTGCTGTCAGAAGGTTTTAAAGAGGTGCAACTAACCTCAGTAGCAGGTGCTAGAGCTTTGGAGGAGTGTCTGTGTGTGCCTGACTTCTCTATCTGCAGTTTAAAATTTCCTCCAGCTTCTGTTGCAAATACCTTATTAATTTGGATAGAGTGGATTTGTGCTGTGAGGTGGGACAGAGAACACCCTCCTCCTGGTACATTCCTCCTGGGAATGCTGGAATATTTGCTAGGATTGGTAAGGCATCACATTCCTGTGTGTTTTACCTAAAAGTACACAGAATTGGTGCTTCCTTATATTTATATCCAACTTGATATACTCAAAAAACCCCAAAGTCTGAAAAACTGCACATAACAGGAAAAGGAGCATTTTTGCTTGGCCAATTTTACTGCACTGTTTATTAAAAAAATAACTAATAAAGACAATACTGGGAGTGTTGAGTGTGAGGAAGAGGAGGCTGAGGGGAGACCTCATCCCTCTCTACAACTGCTTGAAAGGCCATTGCAGAGAGGTTGGTGCTGGTCTCTTCTCAGGGGCAATGAGCGATAGAAGGAGAGGGAATGGCTGCAAGCTGCAGCAGGGTAGGGTTAGGCTGGCCATGAGGCAAGAATTCTTCCCAGCCAGAGTGGTCAGAGCCTGGACTGGGCTGCCCAGGGAGGGGGTGGAGTCCCCACCCCTGACTGTGTTTGAGAGTGGATGAGCTGTGGTGTTGGGGGCTCTGGTGTAGGGGAGAGCTTTGTAGAGTGGGGCTGATGGTTGGACTCCATGATCCCAAGGGTCTCTGCCAACCTGAAGGATTCTGTGATTCTATAAAAGTGTGTTGAAGTGTGTGCTAGGAAGAGGTTTGACTTAGACTAAGATTTAAGTAGTCTTTTATGTAACTTAAACTTCTTTCCATACTCTGTTTTTAAGGAGTCCCTTCTGTGTTCCCCTATTCCAGCATAAGTTGCCCGATACTGGTGTGCCGCTGTTTGGAGGAGGGAGCGTCAGGAAGCCAGGCTGCTGGGATGTGCTGGTCTGTTCCCTAGCGGTAGCTAAGTGTGAGGCTTTTGGCAGGGATCCAGGTACTTTTCATCATAGATACAGGAAGAAATGAAAAAAAAAAAAGATCTACCTGTCTTAGGTGGACTCGTAGAAAATAGAGAACACCCAAACCTGAAAGGCTGGTTACAGAAGAATTTCTTTTCTCTAACACCCAGGTGAACTTGAAAAAATGATGTGTGGTCTTGGAAATGGTATTTTCAGAAGCTGTAACCCGTATGTCATCATAATAGTTTTCAAATTAGCAAGGAAGTGCTATAAATGGTGCAGATTTTTGGTGTGTTTTCGCTCGCCAGCAGGTAGGAGCAGGAAGAAACGCCACAGCTGAAGCTGGAGCTGGCAAGGTCCCTCCCCCAGCACAACTAGGAAATGGTCTAAATGCTAAGCAGGGGAGAAATGACAATGAATCCCTTCGAGCTTTTGCGCTGCAGGGTTTATCTCAGCATTGCACAACTTTACCCTAAAGGTTGGGGTTTCTTTGGTGAGCCTTCTTTTCTGACATGCAATGTTGTAAGTTCACAAAATTTTTATACTCCTTCAGAGTAATTCCTTGGCTTTGGAGGACTCCTTCATACGCTCGTTTCTTCGTGTCCTTAAACTGCAGTTTGCTGCTGGTTGAGTTAAAGGAGAAGCTCTCTCAGCTGGAAACCTGTGAGAAGGTCTCCAGCGTGGCCTTGGGTGTGAGTGGGCAGACGAATCCCCAGAACACGCAGCACTCGGTGTTTCAGAGAAGGTGGATCAGTGTCTCGGGTCAGCTGCAGGCCTGTCACCATCGCAGGCAGGGGAGGAGCGTAGGGATTGGGAGTTTTTAGGGCTGCACTACATGAAGATGTTGAGATAGACCGGCCAAAATCCAGATCTGGCTGCTTCCTCCCTGGCCCCTCGCCAGCCTCCAGACCTCACACTAATGTCAGCCTTGTAGCACTTCCGCAGACCTGCCCCTGGTTTATTGAAGCAGATTATGTTATGGAGAATAAATCTTATGAGGGATGATTGAGGGAGCTGGGAGTGTTCAGTGTGAGGAAGAGGAGGCTGAGGGGAGACCTCATCCCTCTCTACAACTGCTTGAAAGGGCATTGCAGAGAGGTTGGTGCTGGTCTCTCCTCAGGGGCAATGAGCGATAGAAGGAGAGGGAATGGCTGCAAGCTGCAGCAGGGTAGGGTTAGGCTGGACATGAGGCAAGAATTCTTCCCAGACAGAGTGGTCAGAGCCTGGACTGGGCTGCCCAGGGAGGGGGTGGAGTCCCCACCCCTGCCTGTGTTTGAGAGTGGATGAGCTGTGGTGTTGGGGGCTCTGGTGTAGGGGAGAGCTTTGTAGAGTGGGGCTGATGGTTGGACTCCATGATCCCAAGGGTCTCTGCCAACCTGAAGGATTCTAGGATTCTATGATTCTATACCTGGGAAATGAGAGCCAGCCTCCCTTTCTTTTAAACACTGCTGTTGGGTAACAGACTGGTATCAAACAGGAAGCCTTTGGCAGGGCTGTAGGTAGAATGCAGCTCTTTAGGGCAACGTCCCAGGTAACCAGCACTCCCTTCTCCCTGCCCGAAAGCCAGTCTTTGCCTTACACGTTTCCCTCCCTCAGCAGCGGGCAGACAACAATCTCCCTCGCTGCCCAGCTGTGATTCATCGCTGGAGCAGGTCTTTCCTGTGTGCTGACTGAGATAGGTCCAGCGAAAAAAATACCACGTGATCACATAATTAAAGACTCCCTTAATTCATTACGCAGCGAGAGACTGAACTGAGATTGCAGCCAGCCAGACACAGCCCTTCGTAGTCACGGGTCAGCAAATGCTTCTTTGCTTTGTGGATATGCACATGTGTGTGGCCTCACAGCCCTGGGTCGGTGTGAAGGGTTGTGAGAAAGTTCTGGCAGCTCCAGAGACAGCAGCTGCTAAATTCTCAGGTGTCTTCTGAGCATGTGGGAGTTGTGACACTCTCCCTGCCTGCCCTGGCTTCCTCCTAGTGAGGATGGACTTGAGGGAGAGGAGAAAGAGAGAGAGAGGGGAGGAGAAAGAGAAGGAGAGGGAGAGGAGGGGGAGAGGAAGAAGAGAGGAGAAAGGCGAGCAGAGGGAGAGGAGAGGGAAAAGAGGAGAAGGAGAGGAGGAGGAGAAAGAGAGGAAGAGGAGAAGGAGAAGGAGAGGAGGGGGAGAGGAAGAAGAGAGGAGAAAGGTGAGCAGAGGGAGAGGAGAAGGAAAAGAGAAGGAGAGGAAGAAGAGAGGAGAGGAGGAGGAGGGGAGAGGAAGGAGAGAGGGAGGAGAGAGGCCACATGTTGAGGGTTTTTAGGCACTTGCCCTACAGGGTGCAGTGTCAGAGCATTTCACCAAAACACTGGAGAGATTTCTGGACAGCCAAAGCAGCACGTGCGTTTTCGGATCCTCACTGGAGAATTCATCCTCTGGATGCTGCAGTCCTGTAAGAGTAAATCTGGAGTAGACAGCTTGTCACAAGCGCTTGGCTAAACTTGAAACACACATCTATTTCTGATAATGGGCCTGGCCTGAAATTACCTGTCTGCATCTGTGCTGATATCTGAAATATTGCTGTAGCAGCCCCAGTTAGGTTCCAATTGGGACCTGCCTCCTCTCCTGGAAGAGGTCAGTGCCGTGTCAGTGTCAGGGCCCCTGGTCTCAAATCCCAAGTTCTTTACCTGGAGAAGCCGGAGTTGGTGGTTGGCATATGAGTGAGAGCGGGAGGTGTGCTGCTGAGGGACTGCAGGGAGGGCTGCTCGTGCTTTCCCTCACGCCCCAGGCTCACCCAGAGGAACGCCCGCCAGAGGTAGCTCCGCTGAAGAGCAAAATGGTCCTTCTCTGTACTGCTGCTGGGAGCGTGCTTCAGCTCCGGGATCCGTTCCCCGGGAGGGTCTACCTTAACCCTGCAGCCCCACTGCAGCGCTGCCTCCACTAATCACACACCCCCAGCTTGTTGGTAGTACTTTTTTCCTTAGGTTTTATAATTCTGCAGTAGAAGGTCCTGCGCTGTGTTACTGTGGGAACTGAGGCGGCTTCTCCGCACAGGCCTGTTCCCTGTCAAAGTGTGAGGTTGTTCCAGAGGTACCATTTACCTTAACCTCCTCCGAGAGTGGCGTATTTCAGTGTCAGGCAAACTTAGACCAATTCTTACTTAACTGGAGATGCAGTCAAAAGCTGTTTTAGATGAGATATTGTTGACATGAAACTTTGCCATTCTCTTGCGGAGACGAGGCCTGAGGCCAAGGAACAGGTTTCTGTTGGTGTTTGTTTGTTTAAGGTATTTGTATGTTTTGTATGATAAACATTGCAATACCTTAAATCAAAAGAGGGTGAGGTGTGCTTCCTGCTGGCATGTCTTATAGTCCAGGTTTGGGTAAATTATGTTGTTAAAGGAACAGTATGAGGCATTTTTATGTTGCCCTTTGGGTCACAAAGTCTTGCCCGAGCTTCTCTCCCTGCGTTGCTTCGTGCCTGAGCGCTGCGCAGCGTGCGAGGGGCTGTGCGACCCGTCACCACTCTGCAGCAGCAAAAACCAGCCCAAACCCAAGGCGTTGCCTGTGAGGCTTCGGAGCCAGGAGTTGCCTCTTTCACTGGGGAAGGCTGGAGCGAAGGGCCGTGTCGGAACCTGCAGCCCTGCTCCCGGGAGAGGCAGGGCCCGCGCAGCAGGTGCTTATTAATGCCTCTGGGCTACGGGAAAGGTGACGCGCGGTTCCTCCGCCTGCGCACACCCGAGCAGGTGGATGCTGTCCTGGTAATTGGGTCGAGACTGGACACTGTTGCTCCTCTGGTTTTAATGGCCAACCTTTCATGCAGATCTGTGACAGGAATGCTAGCTTTTAAAGTCAAATAACACACCTGCAGGTCTTCTCCCTCTTGTACCTCCCAGCTCCCTGCTTTTAAATGAGAAAGGCATGTTCATCAGCGCAGAAATACACGTCTCTGCCCTCCCAAACTCAAATAAGTTTCTCCTGGAAGGTTTGTTTTTCCAAAAGATTTTTTTTTTATTTCTGATTTGTTCAGGTGGGTTTGTTTTTTTTTCTTTTTTATTCTTTTAATAAACTGATTTTAGGTATAAATTTGGCATGATTTTAAATGTGAAAAGTTGAAACAATGTAGAGGAAGCACAGTAGTACAGTCACAGAATCCTAGAATCCTTCAGGTTGGCAGAGACCCTTGGGATCATGGAGTCCAACCATCAGCCCCACTCTACAAAGGTCTCCCCAACACCAGATCCCCCAGCACCACATCTCATCCACTCTGAAACACAGTCAGGGATGGGGACTCCACCACCCCGAGTCTTGGGAGAGGTGGTTCTGCTGGGGAACTGGGATGGCATAAACCAGTCACAGAACGCAGAAGCTGAGCACACAGCTGTGGAATTCATTGCTGCTTTGATGAGAGAAAACTCCGCAAGAGTATGAGTGTGAACAGCTTAAGTCAGAGAAAAATGATAAATAGAAAACTTAGTGTTTCTTGGTTGGTAACTGCTCTGCCAGGGAGAGTGTGAGAACTTGTTATAGCTGTGATATTTGTATTTCCTTAGCCTTTACTGCTGCATACTTCACTTCATCCCTCTTCCCCCTAAATGTCTGCTTTTGTGTCCTCCCTTTCCGTTACCCCCTGCTGGTCTTGGGATGTGGAGCCCTCTTTTTTCTCCTGCAGCAGCAATGCTTTGAGTCCCAGACGCCCAAGGAGAACATCAAAGAGGTGCCCAGGTGGCCAAGAAGGCCAAGGGCATCCTGGCTTGTATGAGAACTGGTGTGACCAGCAGCAGCAGGGAGGTGATTGTCCCCCTGTGCTCAGCACTGGGGAGGCCACCCCTTGAGTCTGGTGTCCAGTTCTGGGCACCTCAGCACAAGAGAGATCTGGAGGGGCTGGAGCGAGTGCAGAGGAGGGACACGGAGCTGGGGAAGGGCCNTAATTCTATGACTGTGATTCCATGATTCTAGGTGGTGTGAGATCATGGGGAGGCTTGAGCTGCCCGGGGTAATAGTGCTGTTTTCCCTGGCGTTTACTTAGGTGCTGCTGTTGAAGACCCCTGGCAGCATCGTCTCTGTCATGCCCTGACCCTAATAAGCAGTTTGGTGTTGACCCTAACGCTTGGGCAATCAGTGTCCTCAGCTGAAATGAGGTCTGTGTTTTTTCTCCTGTGCAGACCAGGCAGCAGTGAGGGGTGTCTGTGTGTCTCCATTCCCCATGTCCTTCGGCGCGGGGCCGGGCGTGCGCTCCTGGCTCCTCGTGCTGGAGGAAGTTGGCGGCTGCTTTGCAAAATTGCCTTTGGCTCTGCTTTAGTTTTCCTGTCGAACCAGCTAATTCCATGCTGTTCATCGGTTGATGCAGCATTTTTTCAAAACAAGCCAGTCAACATTTTTGAAGATTTTTATTGCAGTTTCTTTTGGAGCTGGGAAGTGCCCATCCATCTTGGCTCTGTCCTCCCTGGACGGGAGTTGCGGTGCTTGTGCTCCTGAAAGGCACATCTTAGCCATCCCTCTGAGTACTGCTTTGGTTTATTTAGTGCTGGAAATGAATTCAAATGGTATTTTAACCCTTCTCTTACTCCAGTTGGGGTGTGTAGCCTTTGCTTGAGGTAGCAGTCATACAGTGGTGAGTTGGGCATCGGGGTTTAATTAGTGATTAGATCCACTCAAGTATATCCAGGCACAGCTTGCTAATGAAGTACAGCTCAGTGATTCCATTTCTTACTCACCAGGATCACCTTAGACAAGTACTTTTGAAGGAAAATCAAGAGAGAAATTGTTTTGGGTGTGTTTTGGGGTTTTTTTCCTAGAGGCTGCTGTTTCTGTAGACACAACTCCGGTGTTACAGCCGTGCCATCTGAAGAGCTGTGTTCAAATTAGGAATAGACCATAGAATGGTTAGAGTTGGAAGGGGCCTTAAAGATCAGCTCTTTCCACCCCCCTGCCCCGGGCAGGGACATCTATATCTGGATTTGCAGGTACCAGAAGAAATGCCTCTGGGGAGCCTCGCCTACACAGAGCGTTTCTCAAGCTGTGGCAGTACATCGCTGCAACTGCGTGAGGGAATTCTTCTTTAAGGTTTTGGAAGCTCTTGTATCTGTAGAAAACATTACTGACTTCTGTGGTTTTGATGGGGATATAAGCATGAAAGCCAAATTCTTACCTTGCTTGTTCTCCCAAGCTTCTTTTTGTCACTTGCTTATAATACCAGTATCACGATCAGTGGGATCACGAGGTTCCTCAGGTGCTCACTCAGCCTGGCCTTAGGCTCTGTGCAGCACCAGTTCTTCTGGGGCTGCCTCAGTAACGCCTGGCACAGAGACCTGTTATGGTGAGGTTTGTCTCTTTTAGACCTTTATTGGCCAAAAAGTGCTCAGGTTGTCCATTAAATCAGGAAACAGCGCTGGGCACGTAGGTCTCAGACCTGCCTTGCCTGAGGTGGTTGTCTCCTGAGGGGATTTGGGGATGGGGATTTGTTTCATGAACACAGGTGAGGCCGCTCTTCTCTGGGGTACGAGTGCCATGAAAGACCTCCTGACACTGTCAGAACGTCACGAAGGAGAAACAGAGTCTTGAGGAGGACACAGCGTGTGGCTGCCGTTCAGGAACACCGCGTGTTCCTGCTGCTGATTGTTTTCCCGATTCCTGGGACTGGGTGGACTCATCAGGTGCAGCACTGATGGGCTGGGGTATCCTTTAGTTTCTGTTGAACGTTGTCCTGTGTTTTAACGTTCCTCCCTGTCCTCACCATCCCGAACGAGTGTGATTGAGACATAAAAGGGACCTTCCCCAGGTGGCTGGGAGCTGTGTGTGTCCCGAGTCTCTGCTGGAGCCCAGGAGACAGTGGCTGCAGATTTGGGCTTTAGAAGCAATTTAAGTGCGTTTTGAGTGTGCTCTGAAGTGCAAAGTGTGATTCCACAGTGCTGCTCAGGGTATGAATACTGTAGAATCACAGAATCCTTTAGTTGGAAAAGACCCTTGGCATCATGGAGTCCAACCCTCAGCCCCACTCTACAAAGGTCTCCCCTACACCAGATCAACTCAGCCTGTTGTCTCTAATGATCACTGGATGCTTAGACTGTTTTTATTGTTCTATGGTCCTAATGGTTGCTTTTGTGCATTTTATTTCTTTGCCAGTTATTCCTGTCATTCTGAAGGCGCTGACGTATGACGAGAAGAGGGGGGCGTGCAGCGTGGGCTCCAATGTGAGAGACGCAGCGTGCTACGTGTGCTGGGCCTTCGCCCGGGCCTACGATCCCGCAGAGCTCAGACCCTTTATTAATCAGATTTCAAGGTGGGTTGTGGCAGTAAGAAACTGAGGTAGGTACAGGTCGTTTTTAACATCTATTCCCAATCAGGAAGGAGCTAGGAGTTAATATAGTAGTCTCATTCTGTATCTTCTAGATAGCTTCTTTTCATAGAATCATTTTGGTTGGAAGAGACCCTTGGGATCATGGAGTCCAACCATCAACCCCACTCTAGATTGCCCTTGAGAAAAGACCAGCACCAACCTCTCTACAATGTCCTTTCAAGCAGTTGTAGAGAGGGATGAAGTCTCCCCTCAGCCTCCTCTTCCTCACACTCAACACTCCCAGCTCCCTCAATGGTTCCTCAATTGATTCTCCAGGCCCTTCCCCAGCTCCGTGTCCCTCCTCTGCACTCGCTCCAGCCCCTCCAGATCTCTCTTGTGCTGAGGTGCCCAGAACTGGACACCAGACTCAAGGGGTGGCTTCCCCAGTGCTGAGCACAGGGGGACAATTGATGAAATTGCTATAATTAACAAGAATAATTAACAAGAATTTCCGTCTAAGAACCCGCTGTCAAGTTTCTTGAGGCCAGATGCTGGTTTTCTTTCTTCCTTTTTTTTAAGCTGTCGTGTGTTTTCTCTGATGTGAGCAGACAAAATTTCTAAGACATCTTAGCCTTGTCTCTGGTAACACAGTTTCATGTTGTTCTGATCGTGTTTCATCTACAACTGCATACAGACTAAAGGAGAGGAGTTTTCTTACACCAACCTGTGCTGGAACATGATGCCATCCACTGTTTCTGGATGACTGTTCCTGGGCTGCATCCCCCAGCAGCATAGCCAGCAGCACGAGGGAGGGTGTTCTGCCCCTCTGTTCCACTCTGATGAGATCACCCTGAAGTGCTGCCTCCAGCTGCAGGGCCATCAACATTAGGAGGTCATGGATGGACCTCTGGGATGAAGATGATGAAGGGCTGGAGCATCCCTGCTGTGGGAACAGGCTGAGAGAGTTGGGGGTGTTCAGCCTGGAGAAGTACCTAAAGGGGGTCTACAAGAAAGCTGGAGGAGGTCTTTTTACAAGGGTGTGTAGCAATAGGATGAGGGGCAGTGGCTTCAGACTGGAAGAACTTCTTTGGTGTGAGGGTGGTGAGAGCCTGGCCCAGGTTGCCCAGAGAAGTTGTGGCTGCCCCATCCCTGGAGAGGTTCAAGGCCAGGTTGGAGGGGGCTTGGAGCAACATGGTCTGGTGGGAGGTGTCCCTGCCCAGGGCAAGGGGTGGCACTGCGGAGACTTTAAGGTCTCTGCCAACCCAAACCATTCTGTGATCCTGTGACTGGTTCTGTGACTTTCAGAAGGGGAACACAGTGCTCCAGAACAGACCCACTTGAGGTTAAGCCTGCTCCAAATAGTGGTATTTGCCTTTGTAAATTGTGAAGGAATTCTTTTCTCCTGGAAGGACATTAAATCACCCTTTAGCCGAGTCCCTGGAACATGACACGCAGCGTGACGGCACCCAAAGATGCGCTTTGCAGTCAGACCCCCGCGCGGTTGCAGCTGGGGTTGTGGCCCGTTTTCCATCCAACCAGCCCAGGTTACGGGAGCATGGAAGGCACAGAACTTTTAATTTAAAACAAATACTTGTAGGGTTCGGGTTCCCGAGCTGAGAACAGGCTGTTGTCAGCTCTGCAGTTGCTTCCTGCCGTCTCTAAACTCGCAAGAATTATGTTTCTGAAGACGTTCCTGTCTTTTACTTTCAGAGTGTTTGGGAAAGAAATTCTGGTTCTCATTTTAGGAAATTGTGGAGTGAAAATAATTAATTGACATCTTCTTCTTTGGGCAGTGACAGCAATCACTGCTGGCAGTCCCCGCTGCGGCATCCTTGGTCCTTCGGAATGAGCTGGTGCAGCGAAACGCGGGGTGGATGGCGGGGGGAGCTGAGAATTGCTGCTCACCTGTGGGAAGGTGCTGTGGCTTCTCAATACTTACTTTTCTAAGGAAGCTGCAGGGCATTTTAGCAAGTGTTAAGGCTTCACTTACAGATCTTTGGAGTTGCATTGGCCTTACCTTCTGAGCGCAGCGAACTCCTGAAGGTGGAACTGCTGCTCCAAAGAGAAATGGTGGAAAAAAAATATTCAAATCAGGTATGACACAGAGTTTCACCTATTGTGTCAGCAAGCTGATAATTACATACAGCTTTTTTTTTTAAATCTAGCCTTAGGTGTGTCACTGTTTGACTTAAAGAAGAGTCATACTTCTAGCCACAAGCAAATTGTTGCTACCCTTAAAAAATGCAGAACTCAGCATCTTGAAACAAAGTACATAATACCCAGCGTGAGCTGAGTTACACAGCAAACCCTCTGCCCCGCGAAGAATACGAACTATTAGATTCTTCTAGAAAAATACTAAATCATTTACCTGCAAGGAAGCTACTGACTTCTTTGAAACCCCAACGTTAAGGAGTGGTGGTGATCCTGAAGTGCTGTTGGAAGCTGCGGGTGGTTTATGGCCCGTTCCCAGTCTGTAACACTGGTGGTCAACTGGCTGGGGGAGCTCTAACTGGGAAGGCAGGGTGGTCGTCATGGTGGAGGCAGGCGTAGGGCTGAACAGTGAGCTGCTTCGTGTCTTCCTGCTCGTGGCACACACCAGTGTTCTCTGGGCAGCAAACTGCCCTGGGTACCAAGAATGTCCCAGCCATACGCTCCTGTACTGGGACCTGCCTCCTGCCCGCTGGGCTCTGGCCCAGCACCTGCAGATTACAGCAGAGGTGTCATCTGGGGACTTCATTCTTACTTGTATTGTCATGTGATGGAAAGAGATTGTTTTCTGTAGTCAAGGGGCATAAATATGTCCCTTTTGACTGGTGAAAAACCACCTTCAACTGCATCAAGTCTTACTTTTTCAGTAAACTTGGCGACACTTTAGGAAGAAATAGGTCTCTGTGTTCAGTGGTGGCTGTTTCTCCTCTGCTTTCCTATGGGTGTTACTGGTGACAAAATTATCTGAATGTTGAAGTTACAAACTCAGATCGCTGCAGATCACACACCAGCCCTGTTCCTTCCTGGCCTTTGCACTTCCTTCCTGACCTCACTGTTCTTCTTTTAAGAAAGAAGACAACACTAGAAGTACTCGCCCGGGACTGTTTCTGCTGGTACTTGCTCTTATTTTCACACGTCGGGATCTTTTCCCTCTCCGTAGTTCAACAAGATACACTTAGATTGCCTTATTTATTTTTTTAAAGGCCAGTTAAACTGGTTTCTGAAGCCTTGCCTGATCTGTTTAAACTATGGGACTGCGGGAAGAGAACCCTTGGCAGAGTAGATGACACTTGGCTTCTGTTGCAGGACGACCTTGCTGCCTTCTGAAACACTGCCTGCTCTGCAGCCGCCATCCCAGCCTGTCTTTGTAAAAGCCCCGCTTGACGGAGGGCTCTTTCTCTCCGGGTCTCCCCGTGCCTGCTCTCCTTTTAAGCTTAGCTATGGGGAGTGTTAAACACCAGGTAATAACTGGGAAATAGGAGCAGTTTGATTCTCTGCCCCCTCGGGTGTGGAAGTTCCTGTCTCTCCAGCAGCAGGTGCGCACTGGGGAGCTGAGCAGTTGGGAAACTAAGCGGAAAAAAAAACCTAAAAAGGACAACAAAGTTGTGCTCTATTATACAATCAGAGTGACTAATTACTGCTGGCTATCTTCATTGTTTGGGAGAGCTGGGTGGTCAGGCTGGGCCCTCACATGTCTGTCGTTGGATGGTGTAGGTGACCCATAGGTGACTGGTCATCGGGAGGGTCTGATGGCCGCCTCCCATCCCGCGCTGAGCGGCACAGGTCCTGCGCCCGGTGCTGGTGGCTCCGGCTGCCCCCGCGCCCAGGCCCTGCCTTTGAACAGGGGGGGAGAAAGAAAAGCAAAAGGCAAAAGGTAGGTGTGGCCATGGATGAAAGAGGTGGCTCGCTCCAGGGCAAGATTGGCCTGCAGGACTGGGGACATGGGAAGCGTTGCTTTGAGCTACATCTCGTACCTGGCGGAATGTTGAGAACAGCCTTTTTTTCCTTTTTTATTTTTTTCCTTTTTTGTACTTGAATATGGCCTTCAGAAGAGCTGTGGGGTTGTGTCCCTGCTGTGCCCTGCGCTTGGGGAAAGATGTTTCCTGCAGGAGCATCCTATGCCCTTCGTTTCTGCCTTCTTTTAAGAGCAGAAACGTGAATGTAACTGCTGTTCTCAGCATTTTCGTGCTCTTTTCTACGTGTGTGTTTATTTTAATGTCATCGTTGTCCCCCCAAACCCTGGGGTGTGGGTAACCCACCGAAGGTGTAGGACAGGGGGTGGCTGGCGGAAAGCCCAAGAGCTGGGTGTGAGCTGGGTTAGAGACACTGTGAAAAGTGTGCAGTGAGGAAGGGGGGACGCTCACTCCGGTTGTACCTTCGCTGCA
The DNA here is from genome assembly GCA_013400555.1 of Jacana jacana. Lineage (NCBI taxonomy): Eukaryota > Metazoa > Chordata > Aves > Charadriiformes > Jacanidae > Jacana > Jacana jacana. The sequence goes on from VZTM01008708.1 coordinate 114,262, forward strand.
GAGCTTCTCCTGGGCCTTGACAAACATCTGAGACTGGGCTGGGGAGGGCTTTTCCCCAGCAGCACCGGCCGAACCTGCCTATTGTCCTTCTCCTCCGCCTGTGCTGCTGCTGCAGCCGAGTGTAGCAGAGCCAGGTGTAGCACAGGCAGGTGTGGCAGAGCCGAGTGTAGCAGAACCAGGTGTATCAGAGGTGTGTGTAGTGCACGCGAGTGTAGCGCAGCCAGGTGTAGTGTAGTGCGGGCAAGTAGCAGAGCCGAGTGTAGCCCAGTTGCGTGTAGCAGAGGCAGGTGTAATGTGGGCGGGTGTAGCGCAGCTGGGTGTAGTGCAGCCGGGTGTAGCGCAGCCGGGTGTAGCAGAGCCAGGTGTAGCAGAGCTGAGTGTAGCACAGATGAGTGTGGCAGAGGTGGATGTAGCACAGGTGAGTGTAGCAGAGCTGAGTGTAGCACAGGTGAGTGTAGCAGAGCTGGGTGTAGCACAGCAGGGTGTAGCAGAGCTGCAGGTGAGATGTGAAGAGCAGCGGGGAAGCTTCTCTGGTTGGATGGTTTTTTTATAAAACCAAGGTAGCAAAAGCAGCGTGAATTGAGCCTGGATGTGCTCTCATTATCCCCCTCACTGGGAGACCCCTCCAGCTGGGCTACTGGTGTGACTGGGGTGCCAAAAGGGCTGTTGGCAGCCGCAGCTCTCAAAGGACTCGGGTCTGACTCTGGTCTCCCCTCCTTGTTTTTATCTGGCTAAAATTGCTCAAAACCATGTTACTTGTGAGGATCTCTCTGCCTTCCGTTCCCTGGCGTAGGGGAGGGAGGGGAGTTTCCTGCCCTGTTGCAGGTCAGACTTTTCCCTTTTTTGGGCTCAGGAAGGAAGTTTTGGGTTTGTGCCAATTTGGCAGGAGGTTTGAGAGTTTGGGGTTGGTTTTTTTTTTCCCTTCCCGCAGCTCCAGGGTGGTATGTTTGAATGAACAGCAGCAAATCCGCAGGGGTTAGCAGTAGGATAAGCTTCTGGCTGCTTGTGACTGGGATGGACGGGAAGTACCCGCTACAGGTGATAAAGGAAATTCAGAGCTATTGTCCCTCCGGTGGTTGTAAGGAGAGGGTCACCGGGTGTTCCTGCTCTTCGGGTGTTGTGCTGTCTGTCACCCGGCTGGGCTCTGCCCTGGGTGGCTCTGCCTTGTCAGGGGCAGATAATGAGCTCGGTGTTGGGCCGAGGAAGTGAGCCAGTAACACACGTTTGGGTCCTTTTACCCTTTCCTGAAGGCAGTTAAATGAGCACCTGCAGGAGAGGGGAAGGGATAGGGGAGAAAGGGAGAATTTCTCGTTGGCTGTGAGAGTTGGAGCTTGCATTTTAACATCTGCCTGTGTTTATCCAACGCTTAACCCGCTTGTCCTGCGTCCAGGCTAAGGCTCAAGGAACCACAAAAGGTGTTTGGCAGAGCCTGGAAGATGCGGAGCCATTCGCTGCCCTACCTGTTAGCAGTCAGGTGTGGTACTTCAGGCAAGTCCAGACACGGTTCTTTAACGAGCTTAAAAAACTATTCCACTTTGTTTGACATAAACAGTTTCTTTATGTTAGGAAATCCTGGTGGAGTATCACATAAACTCCCACGACAAAGCAGATGGGTGAAGACACCTTGGACATGTTTCATCCAGGGCACGTTGCTTTCCTTGCTAATCCTGGGGTTGGGGCAGACTCTGCCTGCGCTTTCAAAGAGGAATTCACTTGAAAAAAAGCCATATTCCTGTAGTTTGATAAGCTTAAAATACTGAAAATACTTCTATTTAAAGCACTAGCGGGGAACAGTGACTGCAGTAGGATTTAGGGGGGTTTATAATGGGGTTTACAGGAGCAGTGACGAAAGTCCTGGGGTTTTTTTGGTTTGTTTTTCTTGGTGGTGTTGGTGTTGCGGCACTGGGTAACCCGGGCGGCAGCACACGCACGCGGGATGCTGTTTCTCTGGTTCTCCTTACTCAGGCTTGGCTTAAGAGGAGATGGAAATGTACAATTTCACTCCAAGCTGAAATACTGGCTAGAAACTCCCGTGTACAATAACCCAGAATGGTTCTCCATTACATGGAATAAACCCCACTTGAAGTCTAAATATGAAAAGGAAAGGGGAGTATTTATCCTCTGCAGACATTTCCAGTGTGCAAAGCCTGCATGGGCTTTCGAAGCTGTAGAGAATCCTAGAATCATTCTGGTTGGCAGAGACCCTTGGGATCATGGAGTCCAACCATCAGCCCCACTCTACAAAGCTCTCCCCTACACCAGATCCCTCAACACCACAGCTCATCCACTCTCAAACACAGGCAGGGATGTTAATTTTGAATATGCATGTCCTTACCCTCGTCCCTGAGCGTCCCTTTCGAGCCAGTGTTGGAGACACGGCAGGTACTGGGAAGGATTTTGGCCTGGCCCAGCACAGCTCCTCTGAAATACACTGTCACACCTCACTGCAGGGGACCTTTGGCTCAGCAAGAGCAGCAGTCTGGATTGTGAGACTCCTGCCTTGATCCAGGGTTTGGGGGTTGTCTGTTTGGGTTTTTTTCTTGGAAGAAACCAATACTGAAATACTGCATAACTGATAAAATAATGTTTTATCTTGTAGTCTGTATAAAGAAATACAGGCAGAAAATATAAGGGGGAGGCAGAAATATAAAGGCAGAAAATGATTTCTTTTCATTTTCCAGGATGATTTTCAACCTCTTCCTTAGTTTTGGGTGGTCTCTTCTATAAAAGATTAACGGGAGCCCTTCCTGTCACTAAAACAAGGTACTCATGGGAAGTCCCCAGTGTCAGTCAGGAAGCCTCAGCTGCCATGGGCAGTTCACCGGGGTGCCTTTTCATTTCGTCCTTGCTTTCCCCTTCCCGTGTCCCGGGTGGATCAGCTGAAGTGACAGAGGCCACATGGATTGTCCATTTCAGAGATTCTTCACCGCAGGAGACCGATAGCTGCTGCCCGGGGGGGGTTGATAATACCAGTCTAAAGAATTCCCTTATGCTAAAGAAAAGCCATCGTGGTTTGCTGTTCAGGCAGTATTTATTTCCTGTTTTGCCTGGAGTCAGTAAGTAACGTAATGAAAAGTTCCAGCGTTTGAAAGGAGTAATTTTCTGCTTAAATGATTCTCCTGAAGTGATGTTGAGTTGTCACTGCAGTTAATTGGACGCTGGAGGTGGATTTCTGTAGCCGTAGCCTGTGTGTCCTGGGATGTGTTCTCCCTCCCCTCTTGCCTGGCACACCTTTAATGGCAGTTCTTCTGGGGGGGGAGTATTGAACCGTGCGGGGTTACGAGACTTCATGCACAGAGGAGGAGTTTCCTGTGATGGTGCCTTTGTACCCACAGGTCACCTTTTAAAATCCCTGCTGCGATTCCTCTCGCAGGACACTTTCTGGCAGGATTTGCATATTGTCTCCAGCTTTTTGGTACTTCCAGGGTGGGACTGTTCTTGCAGAGGTAGCTGCAAGTGTCCATTGCTCAACTTTGAGATCTGCTTAAGCCTTCCCTCAGACGTGCTGCGCCTTTGGCTGTTGAGAAACCACTTTTCCAAGTTTTAATTTAAAACTGCACCGCAGGAGTCTCACATCCCAGGTGCCAGTTGTGTCCCAGTTCTGAACTCCTGCTGTATTTAAAGTAGAGAAGCTGTCTGTGCAGTTAGGGGTATTTGCAGACTCCGTACAGTGCTCTGGTACAGTAGGATGGCAGTTGTCTCTGCTCTGGAAAGTCCACAGCAAACTACAGAACCAGGGGGTTTCGACTCAAATTTTAGTTCAGGCTTGTATTTATAAATAATAAGCTCCTTAGAGGAGATGCCCAGTGTTCTGCTCAGAAGCCCAAATGTTGAAATGACAGTGTTCCACATCTCTTCTGTCTTTATACTAATTGACCGTATCCTCTTCCCTCAGCGCACTGGTTATCGCTGCCGTGTTTGACCGTGATGTCAATTGCAGAAGAGCTGCTTCTGTAAGTTACCCAGTTCTGGCTTAAATATTTCTCTCATGTTTTGATTTCTTTTCATTTAATTTAATAATGTGTAGGCCTAGCTATGTAGTTCCACAGTATATAAGCAGTATTTTGGGTGGCAAGCACAAAAGGGCTTGTTTAAATCCTTAGAAGCACGGTGTGAACGCAGGTTTTAAATTCTACCACCCTCAGATCCACATCTGGACTTCTGGCCACAGGCCAGTCTGCTCCTGTCATGATGGAGAAGATAAAGTGTCTGAGGAAGAGCCAGTGAGCATTTCCTAGTCACAATATCAAAGCCATAAAGGCTCAGTGCTAATAAACGCCGTGTCTTTTTCAAGTCCCCAGCCCGGTAGCTGTTTGAAGTCACACTTTCCCAGTTGTTCCTCAGCCGTTCTCTGGGACTGCCCTAAGTGGAACGTTTCTGGAACCGTCTCTCCTTCAAACACATGTTCAATAATTGTACAAAACTCTACAGGGCTAGAAAGTTTCTAAAGAAAGTGGTAAATCCATTGGGCGGGTGCTGTTTCCTAGTTAATAGGGCTGACAGCAAGGGATGTTCCGTGGAACCTTGCTGTAGAGAACGTTTATGCTGTTAAGAGTTAACGAGTAGGTGTGATTGTTGTTAAGAGAAGGGAAGTTGTAGAGCAAAGGTGACAGCACCTGAGAAGAAGAAGGGATGGATGTCTCGGAGAGTTTAGGTCAGTTTGTTGTATATATTGGACTTGAAAAAAAAGGAAGAAGTACAAGTTAAAGCAGATAAAGCGGATTATCTGATGCAAATGTAGAGACCCCCACCCTGTAACTGTATGATCTTGGGACCAAACAACGTCCCTCAAAGAACCGGGTCCCAGTTCCTAGGAGTGAACGTAGGGTGAAGCCATGGAAAACCAACAAAGGACCAGGCTTTCTTTGCAAGGGGCAAATTATTTAATGGGTCTGTCCTGTTTTTTGACTGAAGTTTCCAAAGCTAGCGTGTTTATGAGAGGAGGAGGATCTCTCAGGGATGCCTGGAGAGCATCCTTATTTTTCCTAGCCGCGCCTCTGCTGGAGAGTTTAAGCTGCAGCGTAATTGCTGGGGAAGTGAGTCAGTTGCTTGTGTAACTGTGTCACTAACCGGGTCACAAACCCCCTCACGAAGGGCTTTGGCTGAACAGGGTGGAACCAGCACAGGGGGGTGGAGGAGCTGGGCATCCCCCACTGCTCGGGTAACGCGTTCTTCACGCCGTACAGTTACTGAAGACGAGCAGTGCTGCTTGCTCCCCAAGTGCCCTGAACTTTACAGACTGTACAATTTGCTGATCTTGGCTGATTTACATCACTGTATGCAAGTGAAATCCTTAGAGGAAAACAGATGCCGCTTTGCTCTCCCGAGAACTGCCCAGAAACATTGAGTTGGAGACAGTGAGAAGCCAGTGATGTGTTTGCTCTGCAGGGATTGTCCTGGGAACCGACGGCGGTTCTTCAGAAGAGGAATTGTCCTCTTCTCAAGAGGAGAATTCCTTGTAACACGGTTGCCACTACAAGTGTGCTGCTTGCTTTTGGTGGCTCCATCTAATAGTCATGTGTAATCATAGAGTCATAGAATCCTTCAGGTTGGCAGAGACCCTTGGGATCATCAATTCCAACCATCAGCCCCACTCTACAAAGGTCTCCCCTACACCAGAGCCCCCAGCACCACATCTCATCCACTCTCAAACACAGTCAGGGATGGGGACTCCACCCCCTCCCTGGGCAGCCCAGTCCAGGCTCTGACCACTCTTGCTGGGAAGAATTCTTGCCTCATGGCCAGCCTAACCCTACCCTGCTGCAGCTTGAAGCCATTCCCTCTCCTTCTATCGCTCATTGCCCCTGGGAAGAGACCAGCACCAACCTCTCTGCAATGGCCTTTCAAGCAGTTGTAGAGAGGGGTGAGGTCTCCCCTCAGCCTCCTCTTCCTCACACTCAACACTCCCAGCTCCCTCAATGGTTCCTCATCAGATTGATTCTCCAGGCCCTTCCCCAGCTCCGTGTCCCTCCTCTGCACTCGCTCCAGCCCCTCCAGGTCTCTCTTGGGTTGAGGTGCCCAGAACTGGACACCAGACTCAAGGGGTGGTCTCCCCAGTGCTGAGCACAGTTTTCTTCCCACTCCCCTCTTCTACTTAAAACCATGCAGTCCAGCGTTCTTGTAATCCAATTATTTCCAGTCCAGTTAGTTCTTCAGTACACTCTAATGTAGAGATGGCCAAAATTTGGAATTGCTGTTTCGACGAATGGTTTGGAAACTGCAGACAGTTCTTTGTCTCATTTTAGAAAGGCAGGCAAAGAAATATTTTGAGTTCACCGGGCATTGCTGCAGTTCTGAAGAAAAATACCTCGGAGTCCTAATTATTTCCAGTCATTACTAGAGTTAAATACCCATTTAAATAAACAACGTGTTTTACTAGATTTTCCATCTATTACAATATGCAATATATTATAATGCAGAGCACCAATAAAACAAAATAGCATATAGAGATATTTTGAACCCTGGGGTTAGAGAGAATAAAACCAGAGTGTTCTTTTGAAGCTCCAGAACCGTTCTGAGCTGACTTCTGCAACTCTCCCGTGAGTAATCGTTATAAGGGGGGATGGCATGAATGAGCCCTCGCAGGTTGGGCTCCATCGTGTGTCTCAGGGAAGGGCTGGGTTTTCCTCCTGGCTGGTTGATAGCTTTAAAGATGAAGATTTAGGAGAATGTTTTAATATCTTGTTCCATTTTTGTGTGAAAAGCAAAGCATCCAGGTGACAGGGCTTGTTGCTCCTCTTGGTTCTGATCCCGTGGAGTCTCTAAATCAAGATCTCTGCATCCAGTTTTTCCATCCCTCCAAGGGGATTGTATGAAAAACTCTTCAATAATTTGGCATCTTTTAGGAATTTGTAGGTGTTTTTAAATTGTTATTTAAATGGTATCATTTTCAGTTTTCTAAAATCTTTGCAAATTTACATCTCTCTCAGATTTAAAATCTCTGAGAAAATATCAGAAATCTTTGGTGGAACAGTAAAAGAGCCTGGAAAGGAGCAAGGAGGGAATTCTGTCAGCATGAAATGAGCTCTAGAAAATCACCTCTTCACTTGGACGAACAATGCGTTTCGTGATTTTCGTAGTTCTATTTTCTTTTCTCTCACAGAGCTTTAACAGACAAAACAGTGCGGTGGGGCTTCTCCTCCAATGGACAGGCCGTTTCCAGGGCTCCTCACTGGGAATCCAAGCAGGGGTGTTTATGGTGAGGCAGTCCTGAGCGCTGGCCCGGGAAGCAGCGGTCAAAGGCGTTTGGATTTTGTAGATAAACGGGTGGATGGGGTGGAACTGAACGTGTAAACGGAGCGTTCAGCATAGCTCAGGTGAAGGGAGGCTGGTTTTGCTGTGCTGCTGGACTCGTCCCTGGCTCCTCAGGGTATTGTTTTCCTGAGCACAGTAAAACTGCAGGGATGATAGAGCAGCGGGGTTTGGAATTCATACATTCAGTAAACAAAGTGTGTCATTGCTTGGACTCAATGATCCCAAGGGTCTCTTCCAGCCTGAATGGTTCTATGATTCTCTATGTGCAAGGGCTCCTTTCCTGCAGTGGTCTCTGTGGGCCCTGGTACATCTTTTCCCAGTGATTTCTCCACCAAAAATATAATTCTTGGGCCTATGAATACCTTGTAAGTGGAGTACAATTTTCACTGTTGCTGGGATAACAAAGTTCCTGATGTAAAACCCATTTTGTTACCTTTAAGGCACTTAAGTAATCTGAGCAGTGCATTTTCAAAGGGAGTTGTGTTGTGGTGACTGTTAAACACCTTGGATATGGTGGTTGAGAGCAGAAGGGTTCCAGCAGCATACGGGATCTGATGTTAACCTGTAAGTAAAGAGAAATAGATGATGCAGGGCGACATGAGACAGTGTCCTGGCCCGTCCTGGCAGGGTGGGTGTTGTTGGAGAGGTCAGGAGGGAAAAAAAACCCCATGTCAGAATCTGGGCCACAGCACAGAGTGACGCGGGAGCGGAGGGCAGCGCTGCAGCTCCCATTCCCCTTCAGGAAGGCTGCTCTGTGTGTCGCCCCAGGGTGTATCCACCGCCCCGGGGTGTATCCACGCTGTGGATGGCTCATGCCCTGCTGCCCGAGGCAGTCCTAAACTGGTTAGCTTGGGGCCAACTGCTGGCAGCCTGGTTGCCACTGTGACCATGCTAAGGTGGGCTCCCAAACCTGTGAGAAGGCTGGTGAGTGGTTGAGAGTCAGCCTGTGCTACGTGTCCTGCGATGGAGACACTGCAAGCAGGAACCCAACGAGCCTGGGCAAGTCTAGAGGAACTGGAGTCATTACCCAGACTGGCCATAACCCCAGAAACGCGCTCAGAGACTCGGGCTCCATCGGGGCTTGCCTCACCCCGGCTCTGGAGCGCTGGCGCCGTGAGTGCAGTACAGTCCCTTGGTGAGCTAACTTCTTGTTTTTACAGTGGGATTACCACATCCTACAGTGTTTGTACAGGAAATACAGAAGCTCTGTCTGACAAAGGTGTTGTGGCATCTCCAGTAAAGATTGGGCCTTCCCCCCCCAGCCCGTACATGAAATACCAGTTAACTGCCAGGTGAGAAGTGCTGTCCCTCACCAGAGCTTTGTGTTTGGAGAGAGAGACATTCCCTAAGGGACACATCCACATAATGATGGTCTCTCCTCTCTGAAAAAGAGCTAAAATCTACAGCTTTTATTAGTATTCCTGACTCTGTAGCCTTTTAAGGAACAAAAAAGAATTGGCTTTCCTGAGGGAGGGAGAAAGCTCAAGCAGGGAGCAGCGAGTTCCCTAGGTTTTGAGAGAGTGATGGTATGGTGGTACCCCTTGCATTTTGCGATGATTGGAGGGTGTTTAATGCAGAAGACCAGAAACGTACCAGGTTTTAGGTTTGCAGGCTCTCGGTGTTATTTCCAGACGGGTATCTTTCAAAGTAGGTACTGCATTCTCGATGTTCTTAGTCTGAAGCTGGCGTGGACAGGAGTCAGACCTTGCCTGCTGTTAGCCAGAAGCGAGCTGGCTCCGCTCCCCTCGCCTGCCCGTGCTGGCTTTCAGCTCCAGTGTGAAGCCGTGTGTCACTCCTCAGAAGCGCCCCGCTGGGTGGGACCCGCGTTCTTAACCTGCCCTCGCCCCACGCGCGCCTTCAGGAACCCCGGGACGCAGAAGCACAAACCCCCGGGGGGCCTGTTCTACTGACAAAGCTTACTTTATTTAAAAAAGAAAAAGCCATGGGTCATTTATATTGTTGTGTGTTTTGAATGCATCATCTGGTGTTTATGGAAAAGCAAACCTGACTCGTTCTGCCGTGTTTGTTCTCTCTTCCCTAGGCTGCCTTCCAGGAGAATGTTGGGAGACAGGTAGGGTAGCTTCCCGCCGTCCCATCCCGTCCTGCCGCCGAGGTTGCCTCCTGCAAACCCGTAGGACCTCACATCAAAAGTAGACGCTGTGGCTTCAGAGGAATTGAGCAAAAGGCTGTCACAAAATCATTATTTTGGTTATCAGCAAACAGGTTCTCCTGGAATGTTTTTCCAAGATGCAAGTGTTATTCTGGTTTTAGAAGAAAAATGATCTTTCTGGTGATTTTAAGTCGTTCTGAGAAGCAAACGCAGCACATATGCCAGTGATTGCACACCTTGCACACAGCAACACCCCTAGAGCAGGAAAAGCACGGTTCTTTTGGTTATTCTCTTGCTTCATTGACTTTTGTGGGGCAGCTGGAGTGTGCTGCCCAGTCTAAGGGGTGGTTGGTGACACAACAATGAACTGGGCTTGAGAGACTGCAACTCAATGTTTGGGTTTGCCTCTTGTGCCATAACGCTACTGGCCAGATATTTGGAGCAATCTGTGGCTTTGGAGGTACCTCAGTGCTTTGAAAACAAGAATTGTGGTGTGTTCCTCTGTAACTTAACAACGCTGAAGTAGTTAAAATGCTCTAACAGCTTTGATTTGCAACCTTGGAGAAGGGAATAGGGTGAGGGCTTGGAGTTTAAAGTTTCCTGCTTTCTCATCAGAACCAATAAAGCTGAATACACAACTTAGAGCAGGGGGGAAAGGATTCAGTGGTTCCTGTGGCCGAGCAGGAGACGTGAGCATGGTCAAAGTGAATCTTGTCATCAGTAAGCTCTTCTCTAAGGGGCTCTTTGTTAAAATGCTGTCTAGCTTTCCCTGCTGGCCTTCCCAAAGACCTCTGTGTCACCGGGGTATTGTTCCTTTAGAGCTGCAGGCATTATGCAGTGTGTCCCTAAACGGTGTATTTCTAGATAGAATTAACTTAATAGCAGGGAAAGGGTGCAAGAAGACTGTTTTTGGTGGCCTGACCCAGCTAGGTCTGTGCTAAGTGGCAGCCAGTGTGATTCTTCCCCGGTCTGTAGTCCGTGCCCGGAGGGGTTGGTCAGCAGCCAGCACCTCCCCCTGCTCCCAGCCCAGGAGCAACCAAAGGAAGTAAACACCATCAGTGACTGCAGTTGCAGGCGAACTAGGGCCTGGCACGCTGTGGGTCTTGTGGGGCTCCTCGTGTCTTCATCAGAGGGACAGAGTCTGAGTTAACAGCCAGAAGGTTTGTGTGTTGATCCTGCTTTGGCGCAAGGTGCCAGTCTGGCAGTGTTGGTGGAACACTCCAGATTTTTAGCTTGTATGTTGGCAGGAAACGCTGACTTTTTGAGGCCTGAAGAACGCTGTCGGTCTCCAGCCGGTTCCCGCAGAAGTTCAGAAGTTTTCCCTGTGGAACCGTTCCTTACTGCCGGGGAAAACGGGCACTTAACTGGCAGATACAGCCTCTGCAGCTCTTTCCCTGGATGCAGTGTGTTGAAAGAGACACCCTTTCTCCCAATTGCAAGGAGCTGAAACATACTCTGCAGCTGCAGTGAGCTGCTCCCAACGGGTGGAGAAGGAAGCCGGCCTGGCTCGTCTCCCGGTTCCTGCTGCCTCCCCTCGGCGGCTCAGCCCGTCCTCAGCCCCGGCGCCGCCTTCTGCGGCCTCGGGAGGAGCAGCCATTGGACTCACACGGCATCTAAATGAAAACATTGACACGTTTGAAAGGGGTTTTTAAAGCCTAAACCCCAGGAAATGCATGCACTTCTAGTATGGCAAACCTTTATATTGGAGAAGTCAGGCTTAAGTGTTTTGACAGAGTAGAACCCGCTGGTTTTGCCCCCAAAGTCTGTCGCTCCCCTCGGCCATGACCTCTGTACTCTTGAACCTGGTTTCAGGAATTTTGCTGTCTCCCTGCCCTGTGCCGCCGCACCGACACCCTTGGGTGAGGTGGCATCAAGTTGGCACATCTACAGCCAAGTCCTGAATAGCGAGCTCCAACGAGGAGCTGGAGCTGAAGGTGCTTAGCTGTGACTTTCCTTGGGTGCAGTACATCTTTCTGGGTATTTACCTGTGTGCCATCTTCCTTGGTGACAAATCATGGAATCATAGAGTCATTCAGGTTGGCAGAGACCCTTGGGATCATCCAGTCCAACCATCAGCCCCGCTCTACAAAGGTCTCCCCTACACCGGATCCCCCAACACCACATCTCATCCACTCTGAAACACAGTCAGGGGTGGGGACTCCCCCCGCTCCTTGGGCAGCCCAGTCCAGGCTCTGACCACTCTTAATCATGTGTGTTCCTCGTGTGTGCATTTATCTCCCTGCTCAGCCTTCCGTGAGGCTTTTGAGGAGCCCTTTCATTTCCCAGTTATTAGGGCTGCAGGTACTCTCTTGGATAAGCCATAAATATTCTGCCTGGCCTTAGTTCAGCCAGATTCCAGGCCTGGTTTTTGGGACTGTTGGAATTCTGCTTCCCAGAACGAGACCTCCCCAGCAGCTGAGAGCTTCCCACTACCTGCAGCTCCTGCTCCTTCAGTTATTCAGGCTTAGATCTAAGAGATATTTTCTACTATTTTTGCATGGCTGTATCCTAATGTGGGAGGGACAAGCGAGCTGGAGACAAACACAACTGTATCGTAGCCAGAACCTGTACTTCCACGCAGCCTCGTGGCCGAAATACCCTATGGTTGGCCCTTCTGCAAGGGAGCCCGGTGTCTTTCAGCTGGCTCTTCTCCATCTGCGCTTAATTCCTGCCCGTGGAGGCTTTGCTGCCTCCTCTGAGCCCCAAACCCCAGCACCACCCCGTATTAGTCAGTCACGGCCAGTGAGAATTCCAGAGACCTCAGTTGTGTTCTTTATAGAAAAAGGTGAACTTTCAGGTGGCAGTCGCATATTGAGAAAGGGAATTTGTCTTCTAAACCCAGAATTTTTTGGAGCCACGGTGTCAGAAGTGTGATAATGCTGATAAATTGATGTTTTGGGCTTGGCTGGGAAACCAGGGTTGTTTTTAAAACAAACTAACCTCAGTTTTTTAGTTCCTTAATAAATAAGTCATAAAATACAGAAGGAGAAAGAAATAGCAGTAATTGAACAGCGGGGTGTTCCACCCGTGGTGCCTTTCTTGGTGTCTAATTTTATATGTTTTCAATAATTTGCCTATTTGGAAAGTATTTTACCTTTATTAATAATGTTTTCTTTGTGTTTTCTCCCCTCTCCCCTCCGGTGTCTGTAGGGCACTTTCCCACATGGCATAGAGATCCTAACGGCAGCCGATTACTTCGCTGTTGGTAACAGGGTTAACTGTTACCTCACTATAAGGTGAGTTCTCAAACATCAGTTTCTCTAAACATGAGGGGCCTCTTTTACACAATGAAGTATTTCTCTTGCTTGTTTCACCCACTGCACAGGGTGGTTGTTACCCTTGGCTTTGAAGAAGTAATTAAAATTATTTGTCTTTTCTTAATTTCTGCATCAAACTTTCAAAAGTATTAAATAATCCAATTTCTTCTGCCTGAGACCCGGTGGAAACGTGCCCAGGCACCACCAGAGTGTCAGACCTGGCCAAGACGAGAGGAGACGGGGGGATGCTGAGGGGCTGGGAGGAGGGAGGGGCTGCGGTGGTGGCAGGCTCTGACCCGGGGAGAGGAAATACTGAAAACCAGACTTTGCACAGGTTGGTGCTCTGCTTCCCGGCCTGTGCAGGGACCTTTAACTGGAGTGCTTGTATTTTGCACAGATCTGCTTTCTGTAGCTAGTTTGGTGAAATCCTACCCACAGTGAGCAGCAGTGTCCCAGATCTCCGACTGCCCAGGGCGGTATGGAGTCTGCAAAGAATGGGAAGTGCTGGAACTGGTGTGGTGCTGGTGTGCCTCGGTGGTTGGTCTGGGAATGCCATGTTCTGTGCTGGTCAGCTCTCTGCAAACACAACACGACAGAGGTTGGGGCAGTGCAGAGCCTGCCTGGGTGCACAGGAGGAGGACAAGGAACGTGGGGTTGCACCTCCTTGTGAGGAGATGAGAAAGACGGAGGGCTGGGTTCTTGCCTTAGTTGTCTAAGGCAGGCAGTCTAGCCGGGGCGTCTGGCCTCTCCATGGCCAAGGCAGAGAGACAGCACCTACAGGAGGTGATTCAGGCCCTTTTAAGATAGGGCAGATAAATTGTCCCGTGGAGTTGCAGGTTGCTCAGAAGCCAACAGGGTGGAAAGGCTTGAGGAGTTTATGTTCTTGGGGAACAGAAGTAGCCAACAGGTACAGGATGGTTTCTGCTCCGTCACCAGCTTCGTGACTTCCAACGAGCAGTTTAAGATAATTTGCACTGCAGCTCCCTTTCCTCTCCCCGATGCTTTCTTGTTGGTCTGTCCACCTCTGTGTTGTCCCTGCTGTGCCCAGACGTTTGGGTCTGTACAGCACTTCACCTCTAACCTACCCTCCTCCCTTTTGGGGTCCACACCCTCCTCCCACACCCTTCCCCTGAGCTCCCGCCTACGGAGCGGCGATGGGGAAACTGCAGGGCCTTGGTTCAGCGCTGCTCTAGATCCAGGCAGCGTCAATGGGACTTCTGAAACGCTGGCTTTTTGTACTGGTAGAAAATTGAAAATATTCAAAATCGATGAAGCAGTTTTATTTTGACTCTTTTATCATTTTGGCTTGGAGACTAATCATGTTCTCCTTCCTTTGGGCCACAAAAACGCTCAGGGGGTTGGAGCACCTTTGCTCCAAGGACAGGCTGAGGGAGCTGGGGTTGTTCAGCCTGGAGAAGAGGAGGCTCCAGGGAGACCTCAGAGCAGCCTTCCAGTCCCTGAAGGGGCTACAGGAAGGCTGGGGAGGGTCTGTTTCCAAAGGCCTGCAGGGACAGGACGAGGGGCAATGACTTCAAGCTGGAGAAGAGCAGATTTAGGTGGGATATTAGGAATAGGTTCTTTGCTCTGAGGCTGGTGGAGCACTGGGACAGGCTGCCCAGGGAGGTGGTTGAGGCCCCTTCCCTGGAGGTATTCATGGTGAAGCTCAAGGAGGCCCTGGGCAATTTGGTCTAGTTGGGGGTGTCCCTGCTGACTGTGGGGAGGTGGGACTGGATGACCCTCGAGAGGTCCCTTCCGGCCTGGACCATTCCATGATTCTCCTTGTTGAGAGCTGAATTGTTAATCTCTTCTTTTATTAAATGCTCATTTGTTACTCCTTTCATGATTTCTAGGGGTTTTTGTAAGAGTCTTTAAGTAAAAAAATATTTTTACTTGATTGATTTATTCCTTCCACTCTTGTGCCTTTCTTTAAATAATGCAACAGAAAGAATCAATTGTAAATTCTTTATAAATAATCTTAGGCACTTCGTAGCATCATTACTAAGTTATTAATCAAGAGTTATTAATCAAACTCTTCTTTGTAAACTATTTGTCATCCCATTTATTATATTACTTTTAAAAATCTTCACCACTGCTCTTCAAGCAGGGTGTAATTATTTGGGTTGATACTTAATTATTTCCTTATTTTTGCCTCGGTACCATGGCAGGGGGGTTGGAACTCGATGATCTTTCAGGTCCCATCCAGCTCTAACCCTTCTGTGATCCTACATTGAAGCAATTTGCTTTAAGACTGGAGGGCTGGAGTCCGTGGAGCAGCGTGTTGGCCTGCACATGGATGCTGATCCTCCCCTCTCTCTGGGCGTTTCCTTTTCAGTGTGTATATTGCTGGCTTTCCCGAGTACACTCGGCCAATGATCGATCATTTGGTTGAGATGAAGATCAACCACTGGGATGGGTAAGTTCACGAAGGCCAAGTATTAATGTCCAGGGATGGACTGTTCTGCAGGTCATGCTTTCCTGGATTCTTTTAGTGAATTTAACTTACATCAGAGCTCGCAGGAGCCTTTGACTGAAGGAAACAAGTCGGAGCCGGAGCCTCCCTGGCCTGTTGTCACTTAGAACGTGCTTGTGAATTCTGTCTGTTTGCCATGGCCTCAATCTGTTAATAGATGAACAAAACACTTTTATATGGTGTACAGTGTGTGTGAGGGGTAAACACTGTCGCCATACAATTACCGTAATTAAAGCCGATTTCACGCATGGAGGTGGTGCTGAGTCATGTGCAGTGTTGCTGCAGCTCAGAACGTGGGCCTCGAACCCCAGGGAGGTCGTGTCAGCGCTGGTAATGGTTTGCATCAGGAGAAATGACACCAGCTCACTGTGGGGTCCCTGCCAAAGCACGGGACGAGCCCTTGGGTTCTGCCAGCCACACGCTCGGGTTTGTCTCTTGCAGTAGCTGTAGGTGGAAGCTGTGGGCTCGCTCTTTGCTCCACTCTGCTGTTTTCCTGCCCTTTTTCAAGGAGAGGGGAGCACCTGGGGTCACTATTTCGGTCGGGGACAGGAAGGGACTTGACATTCTTGTTTTTACTTCGTTGCTTCCACTAAATTGCTAACCCCCAAAACCACCTTTTTTTACATTTTCAGTGTTATTCGAGAACTTTCAACCAAAGCTCTGCACAACCTTACTCCACGGGCTCCCGAGTACATGGCAAACGTGGGTAGGTAACAAATAAGCTCTGTGTGCCGTGCTGTGCAGTGCCATGCAGTGCTGTGCCGTGTTGTGCCATGCAGTGCCATGCTGTGCCGTGCAGTGCCATGCCATGTTGTGCCATGCCGTGCTGTGCCATGCCGTGCCAAGGGTTGTAGCTTGCGTAGCAAGAACGGGCTGAGGAGACTTAAACAGGCACCGTGACGTCACAGAAATGGAGATTTCCCCTGCAACTTCAGGGTGCAGCGACGCTAAAGGCTTTAGCGGTTTCCAGATTTTATGCCAAAACGATAAACCACTGCCTGATCTTTTCCTCTCTGGGTCCTGGCTTGAGTTATCCGGCTCCACCGGACCCGACCAGTTCCCAGATTCCAAGATGAATAAAGGGGTGCAGTTCTGTTGCAAGAATTCGGGCAGCCAGCCCTCAAACTCCTGGCTTTTGTTTTCTTTGATGTTGCTGAGGGCGGGGGGGTCTGTTTTGTCCTGTCCAGTCTGAGACCTTCCCAAGGATCCCCCTTTGTCTGCTGTGTGCGAGTGCTTCTGGGCAGGAGTTCAGGATCCCGTGCTGGGGGTCTACCATCTGCTTCCCTGAGTGACACCCCGGGAATCTCTGCTCCCCAATCCTCCCTGAGGGCTGGGGAGGGGTGGGGAGGTGGCAGTTGGCAGGGAACTAAAATTCTGTGGAAGCAGGAGGCTCTTTTCCCTTACACTCAGCTGTCACGCTGCTGGGCTATTGACTCCAGGCTGCGAGTACAGAATCCCTCGCCGTGCTGTGCCGGCATTGCCCGACGTCCTTTGATCTGGGGTTTCACACAGAGACCAGGATATCTTGGCCTGACTCTCCAGAATTGCTTTCCCCATGTTATTTCTAGGCAGCCACCTTTACATTTAAAACTGTGATCTGTCGCTGTGCTTTGTTGAAAACAATAAAGAAACCCCTTTATTTCATCTTTATTTCAGTTTTGCCAAGACTTCTGCCTTTATCGGTGGGCACGGATCTGCACACTCGCCATGGGGCAATTCTGGCCTGTGCTGAGCTCGCCCACGCGCTGTGCAAACTGGCAGAAGAGAATAATAGGTATAAATGCAAGATTATCTCGACTATAATTTTTCCTTTCATGTCTGGTCTATTGAAAGCTTCCTGAGTATAATTATGGACTTCTCCATCTTACTGAGCTCCTTTTCCATTGAAATGTTGTTTGTTTTGATCAGTCGTGCCAAGCATTCCCAGCTCACTCGGTGTTAGAACCTGGGGTCGAAATTCATCACCAGGAGAGTGAGATCATTTGTGGCCTGACTTGGAGAGTCTGAAGTTACCCTTTAAATACAGATCAAGTGTATTTAGTGTACTCTCTTCCTGATGAGGGGGCAGTCGTTTGTCTTCAGTGTTAGAGAAATAGCTCCTCAAACAGCGTTTTTAAGGTAATTGTTGCTGCTGAGTGCTGGCCAGAGGTAAAACTGAACCCTGGCAGGGGCTGCCCAGGGAGGTGGTGGAGTCTCCTTCTCTGGAGACATTCAAAACTCGCCTGGACGTGTTCCTGTGTGACCTGCTCTGGGTGTTCCTGCTCTGGCAGGGGGATTGGACTAGATGATCTTTCAAGGTCCCTTCCAATCCCTGAGATTCTGTGAAATCTGTGTGTACCTGTGAGTGTGTGTACACAGAGGTGACAGAGCCAGCATAACCCACAGCACTATTCAGAGATGGCTTTGCTTTCACATTGTTATTAAAGAAATGAGTAATTTACCTTTTTCTTTCTTTCACAAGAACCACTTGTGAGAAATGGTTGAAAACCCTGATTGCAAAAAACTAGAGAAGTTGGAGCAGGGGCAGAATTTTATAGCAGTGACTTCAATGAGGAGGAGCTGGTTTAGGTCAAGGTAGTGGGAAATAAGACTCCCAGGTGCAAACTTCCTGACAATCAACACCTCTCTGCAGGAGTCGGGGTTCTGTGTACGCTGAAAATTGTATTTTACAAACCAGCAGACTTTCTGGGTCGTTTCCATTCTAAAAGTTGGGAATTTACTCTCCAATTAACCCCTTTTCTTTTACTTTGGAGAACATTCTGTTGCAGTTATACAAAGGTAACTAAAGGGGTGAAATCTAATAGATTTGGTGCTGTCATTGTCTGTACAAGCTGAATACACTGAACTCAAAACTCAGAGAGCAGAGATCAAAAGGGTGCACTGATTTTTCATGGCTTTAATTATCGACAAGCAGGAATAGTGTTTGCCAGCAGCATCTGCCAAAAGAACCTGCACTTACCTTAAGAGTTCCCCTTTCAAACCAGTCTCAAGTTAGAGAAAAAGATGCAGAACATTTTCAATAGCAGGAAATACTTGAAATTGATGGAAAAATCACAGAGGTTTTGGGAGTCCAAAAGTACAGCTGAGCTGAGAAGGGCTACTGGTGTATCACGGGTGACACGGTTATTGGTAAGGGACACTGATCTTTTTATAGTCCTTGGAGGACGAGTTTGCTACGTGATTAAGGACAGAGGTTATGGTATCATGTTTGCTGAACAATTTCAAATCTTGGGTATTTCTGTTGAGCATAATTTGGGAATCAAATGATTGGTTTTGTGTTTGAAAGTAGAATGAAGTCATGGAAAAAAACCATTTGTGGGATGATTAGGAAACCAATCTTCTCCATTTCATATCCCCTCACAGGTCTATAACCTATTATTTCAGTGAAGGATCATTGGAGGGACTCAAGCAAATCCATCAGGAGGTTTGTAGCATCTCGGTTATGTTCTTTATTCCTGTCTTTACCCCAACATAGGACAAATGAAGCCTTGTCCCACTTGTAGCAGTTTACAATGAGTCTATGGAGATCATTTTCCCCACCTTCTCCTTCAAGTCATGCTGCCCCCCCCGTCCTTTTCTCCTTTTGGCTCCTATTTCTTCACCTTGTGGAACCCCAGCACTTCACCATTCGGGCTCCTGCTTGTTTCCTGCAGAACCTGCAGTACCTCCAGTCCCAGTTCTGAGGCGCTGGTCAGGCTCCAGCGGTCACCCGTGGGACGTAGGCTGTGCCTGGATGTTCCTCAGAGGGGAAGCTGCTGCCACGGGCTGAAACGGCCTCCCTGGCCCTGTTTCACTTCCCTGTGCTGAAATGCCCCAGAGCTTGACCAGCAGCACCTCTGTGTCACGGTGCCCTTCAGCTCCCAACACATCTTCCAGTTTCTGCTCCTGTCTGCTCTTGTAGTTAATCTGCAGAGTTGCTGTACGCTCTTTCTTTCTAAAAATTTGGTGTTTTTTACAGAGAAATTTGATAATCTCTGATTTTTGGAGCTGGTCTGCTGTGGTGTTAACGATGGGGGAAGGTTTTTCAGTCGCATCTAAAGTTTTGTAGCAGGTTTTTTTCTGTTGAATTGGTAGCTAAGAAAATTACCTTCCATTTGGAGATGATGCAGTTTATCACCATTTTAAAAGGGCCAACTGTGGAAAGCAAATACATTTTAAAAAGGCCCAGTACCTTCCAGGGTGTGTGTGGGAGCAGCTGGGATGGGGAATCGAGGAAGTTAATGCTTTATGAAGGTGTTAAATTGCTTTTCTCAGAATGTAAAGCTCACACGGACGTAGAGAATTTAAGAACAGCCTTTCCTTTGGATTTGAGTTTAACAAGACCCCAAAGTGTCA
This sequence comes from Jacana jacana, assembly GCA_013400555.1. Classification (NCBI taxonomy): domain Eukaryota; kingdom Metazoa; phylum Chordata; class Aves; order Charadriiformes; family Jacanidae; genus Jacana; species Jacana jacana. The sequence continues at coordinate 133,688 of VZTM01008708.1, forward strand.
CATAGTTTGCAGTGTTTAGGTGTTGCACACCAGGAGAGTGACACCGCCTGTCTGAGGGGAGCTGTGCCAGTACTCATCTCTCTCCCTTTCCCTCCACCCCCAGCTCTGCAGGCGCCACTTGTACAGGTAAGCAAAGGCATGCCCGAAAACCATCATCACTTGCAAGTAATGAAACCAGTAAGATTCTAGGGGTTTTCTGCTTTGTGGGAGTTAGTTACACCTTCCCTAGCTTCCCAGTCTGGCCCAGTTCATCAGAGTGCAAGAGCACCCATTCTTTTGGCTTTGTCTGCCCGTTCCGGACACCGACGTCCTCTTCTCAGGGTCGGGGTGTTCAGAGAGCGGGGCTGCCGGGGGGTGGCTAATGGGAAGGGGGTAAGAACTGCTGAGATATTGCAGTAGAGATGGTTAAAGAAAGGAAAGAACATGATACAGAATATGCTCCCTGATCCATGGCCTCAGCACTGGGAAGAGATCTCTTCCCCGTCGGTCACCTGTACTGGTGCACTGGTGGGGCTCACAGAAGTCGGGAGAAATGACCATTCACTAAGAAGCTAAAGAGTCCAATTTTATTTATTTATTTATTTATTTATTTAAAGGAGCTTTTATCTAAGTTCTAGAGTTACCTTCTGCCTCCTGTGTAACGAGGGGGGCGTCACAAACGGTTCGATTTGAATTTGTTCAGCTCCTGCGCCAAAGAGAATGTGAACGGGTTTTCGCTGAGTTGTTTTTCATTTCCTTCGTATGGAAACTTCCAGGAAATGAAGGGGAGTTTCCCTCAGTAACTGTTAAGGAAATATGGAATAAAACCGGTGTGTGACTTCAGGGTTTGCTCCCGAGCAGAGGGAAATCAGAGCGTGGCTAATGACCCGCGTTCCCCGACGGCCGTACATGCGAATAAGGGGGTTTTGCTGCTTTAACAGCCAAATCGTTGAGCTTTTGGGTAGTTCAGGCACTTCTTTTCACATGGTGTGCCTGAAAATAGGAAACCTGAAGTAGTGTTTTGTGTAATTCTGATTATTTTATGTAAGTTTTTGTATCCTGAAACTTTCTGGAAAGAAGTAAAGCTGTGCTTCTCGAGGGTCGTTCCCGCTGATGCGAAACGTCCGCCCCGAAGCCAGGCTGCGCTGGCGGAGGGGTTTAACGCTGATTCCCTGTGTGAGTGTCTCTGTGGGTGGCTGTCTTGGCTCCCATACATTCTTTAATGTCAGGGTGGAGCTTGGGTGTAATTTGTTTTTGTCATAATGTGCACTTCTTGCGCTTCATGGTATTTAGAAGATGCCTAGAGAAATGTTTTCATTCCAGATAAGGGTGCCAGTTCAACTCCGAGCGCAACTGAATCACCGCTGTTTACTGCAGGACCGAGGCTGAGACAGAGCTGTCTGCCATAATCCATATGTTAAACTATCGGCTTGCATAGAATATTTTAAAATAGGACAAGAAAAATAAAGTAGGTTATAAAAACAAAGCAGCAATTTGGGTATTGCTGGGCAAGCGTTTAGTGAAACGAGCCAGACTTGTTTGGTGATGAGTAATTATGGCACGTAAGATTCCAAAGGTCCCATTTGAGAAATTGCTACTGGGAGTTTTGGCTGGAACAACATCTTGAGGGAATATTGAAAACCTGTGTCTTTTAGTTGTGTTTCAGGTTTTTAAAAGGCATTAACAAAAAACCATCAGGCCGTGTTTTAACTGTTTATTAGAGATTTTGCTTTGGCTTCTGGCAGCAGAGCAGCTCATTAGTGTTTGTGTGGACCCAGTGGTTTTTAGGAATGATTCAGCTCCTTCCAGCAGTGGCCTTGGTCTGTGAGAAAAGGAAGGAAAGGAAAAATGCTGTGATTTTTACTTCTTTTTTTAAAAAAAATACCCAACCCAAGTTGTAATCGTGAATTTTAAGCTTGTCCGTGAGGTTCTTGGTTGTCTCATACTTAGGAGATTCCGTGGTGTCTGTAAGCATTTCAAGTCAGAAAAGCTGAAGCCAAGGAGCTGCAATGGGGACCTTGGTCTGAGTAACCGCTGTGCTGCCTCCAAGCAGCTCTTGGCGTGTCTTCAACCTGGTCTTGAACGATGGCGGTGAGCGCTCCTTCAGCCACAGGCCGCATCCTGCGCTACACCGCGCTCTCGGTTTGGAGTAAACCGAAGCGATGATATTTGTTTATGCTAATTGTAGGAAAGCCCTTCCTCTACTGCATGAGTGTGTTGTTTTTCTAGATGCAAGTGTCTTTCTGTCTTCCTGTGTAAGTCCTTTCTGCCTTTGCCAGGGCGCGCTGAGCGAGGAGCCAGCAAGCCCAGGCACGTCCCTCTGCGCGTCCCTGCAGCGCGCTCCCTTCTGCCACGTCGGATGCACGAGTCTGGTCTCCCCTACACCAGAGCATCCAGCACCACATCTCATCCACTCTCAAACACAGTCAGGGATGGGGACTCCACCCCCTCCCTGGGCAGCCCAGTCCAGGCTCTGACCACTCTTGCTGGGAAGAATTCTTGCCTCATGGCCAGCCTAACCCTACCCTGCTGCAGCTTGAAGCCAGTCCCTCTCCTTCTATCGCTCATTGCCCCTGAGGACAGACCAGCACCAGCCTCTCTGCAATGGCCTTTCAAGCAGTTGTAGAGAGGGATGAGGTCTCCCCTCAGCCTCCTCTTCCTCACACTCAACACTCCCAGCTCCCTCAATGGTTCCTCATCAGATTGATTCTCCAGGCCCTTCCCCAGCTCCGTGTCCCTCCTCTGCACTCGCTCCAGCCCCTCCAGATCTCTCTTGTGCTGAGGTGCCCAGAACTGGACACCAGACTCAAGGGGTGGCCTCCCCAGTGCTGAGCACAGGGGGACAATCACCTCCCTACTGCTGCTGGTCACACCAGTTCTCATAAAAGCCAGGATGCCCTTGGCCTTCTTGCCCACCTGGGCACACTGCTGGCTCATGTTCAGCCGCTTGTCACCCAGCACCCCCAGGTCCTTTTCTGCCAGGCAGCTCCAGCCACACTGCCCCCAGCCTGTAGCCATCCATGGGGTTGGGGTGGCCCAAGGGCAGGACCTGGCCCTTGGCCTCGTTGAAGCTCAGTGTCTCTTGTGACAAGTCCATGTTGCGCTTCTGCAGCCCACAAATGTACAGCCCACACCTTTCTAAATACCTTAGTTCTACTCAGGGCAAAGAGTTCTCGTGGAAAATGAGATGTTACTGTTCCTATGGAGATGGAAATAGCCTTTGAGCAGGAGTTCTTGGCCTCCTGGAAATTGAGTATTTGCAACTAAATCTGTTCCAGTAGTTTGAACTTCAGACTCAGGTGTTTATGAAAACACAGATGCTCTTTTAATTCTAAACAGCTTCAGTTACTGTCAGTTTTACAGTCTGTAAGAGGAATTCCAAACTTCTCAGGAAAAGCAGCTTTTTAGATTTTTATTTGTAAGAATCAATCCAGAAATGGGCTGTGAACTTGTACCTGCCCCGAAACAGCCCTCGGTCGCTCTGGTTCGGGCCCGCGGGATCTTAAAATAGCTTCCGGCAAGCTTTGGTGAGTAACCGTAGTTGATGGGTTCTGCAGGGGATTACAGATTTATCTTTTCCACAAATAAATTGTGACTCAGGCTCAGATGTTTCCAGGAGAGGAGCCTTGCTGTGGAGCAGCACATGGGCAGGAGAGCCGAGGAGCTCGCGGAACCCGGGCACCGCAGCAGTTTACACACAGAATCAGTAATTACACCTGGGACGGGTTCATCTAGTGATGTGATGCAACTTGGGGATGTGTCTTTGGAGGGAAAAAAGAGAGAATACTGACTGTGCAGCAGAACTCAGGATCTCTGAATTCCAGAGATCCTATCTTTTTAATTTAGGGAACTACCGTAGGGTGAGATAAAGGTAATGGGAAGACGCGCATCGCGTTGGACAAACTACAGACCCGGGGCTGTGATAGAGCTCTCGGCTTGAAGGTCCCCGTGTGTGTGAGCTGTGGGAAGGGGGGATGTGGATACGCTGATGGATGGAGTGAGGTGTTGGCAAGAGTTAAGGAGAGGTTCTGCAGAGAACATGTGGTGTCGCAGTGCCCTCGAAGGCAGGTTTCATTACAGCTGGGGTCCAGGGTGGAAGTCTTGCTGTGCAGGTCACCGTCACCGTCACCGCTCCTCGCTCTTGCACCGAGGCAACAATCCTCAGCCCAAGCTCTAAACTCTGAAATTAAATTGAATTGATGTGATGCCAAAGGAAGGGAGAGCTGTCAAATTATTAACATCAGAGCAGCTCTCAGAGGCCTGACTTCCTTGTTGGCAGCGGGGAGGAGTGGGGAAGAGCAGCCTTTGTGACTCAGTTCTGGCTTTGTAGTTGGAACAGAAGTCGGTATCTGAACCCTTGTGTCAGCAGGCTCTGCTGCTCCCCAAGTGCAGCTACGAGGCCGTTCTTCTGGGCCCCTTTGCAGTAGGACAGCAGGCACAGGACAAGGATTGGTGGGGGAGGACAAAATGAAGGGAAAAGAAACGTTGAAGAGGAAGCATACCCTGCCACACCATTCTCCTGGGTGTGCTGCCCTCTCCACTCCTTGTGTCTATTCTTTATATTCTAATTTAAGTGCTTTAGAAGCTGGAGAGCAGACAGGGTGGCAGGAAGGTGGGGCAGAGACCTTCTCAGCCCCGGGGATGGGGAATCTGCACTTGCTTCCTATGGTGAGACATGGAGCTGCAGATTATTACGTTGAGCGTGATGTATCGACTGTGGAAGGCAAGAGTCTCCCAGTTGAAGGCAGTGCTGAGGAGGACACTGTGGGGTTGGCCTCTCAGTGTTACCCACAGAGGATGAGCAGTCAGAAACCCCGTGCAGGGGAGAGGAGGCACCTACTTGTATGGCACAGAAAAACTCATTGCAAATGTTTGGGCTTTTGAAGCTCATATAAAAGGATGAATTGGAGAACAAAGTTCTGAGGGTTGTCAGGGTTGCTACGTTTGCCTTCTGAGCACAGCTACTAATTTTACTGTGGGGAAGGAGGAGGAGAGGAGGGAAGAAAAGGGATTTGAAAAAACTGACACCCAAGCAAATAAACAACAAAGCCTTTGCTGTTCCTCCCCTTGCTGGGAGATTCTGCCAGAGCAGGGCTCTCCGTCCAGGGGATGAAGGGCTTGGCACACCTCAGCGAGGACGTACTGCAGCAGAAGGGAAGGGAGACAGGAACAAGGAGTCGAGGGAGGAAATATCCAAAGGAAGAGCAGGGCTCAAAGGGTCATAAAATAGAAAGAAACGAAGCCACAGATTACCCTTGTCCAGGTGGCACTCTGGGCACCTGGGGGGGGTATCCAGGGACCTGGCAGACGGTGCTGGACAGTGTAAGGAGAAGAGTGGCTGAAAATGAACACAGGCCCTGCCATTTTCAGGGCTCTTCTCCCTCTCCCCACTTTGTGCCTGGGTCAGACTTTCTCCTCCTATTGCTTTTCTCCTTCCCAGCAGCCAGGTTAATGTCCAGACAGAAGAACTGGGCCAGATGAGGGGTAAGCTGGTGAGACTGGTGAGACCATACTCACGTCACACACACCTGAGGAGGCTCTGAGGCATCTCAAACCATTTATTTCTCTCCCTTCTCTGATGGGGTGGAATTTTTTACCCCCTGGCCCGTGGTGATGGATGGAAGGTCACCTGGGAAAGGGTGGAGAGAGAAGAGCAAGAAACTTGACCAGGAAAGTAAAGCAGTTCCCGTTTGTGACAATCCAGAGATGAAGATTTTGTTAAAAAATGACATGTAATTGCTTTTCAGTTGCAGAAGTCAGAAGCCCATAGAGGCTGCAGGACTGAGGAGTCCTGAGGCAGGTCCCACCGGTTCGGGATGCGTCGGGAGGAAGCAAAAAGCAAAGCAGAATGAACTTTACGTTAAAAATCACATTAAAATCAGCATTTTCACAAGAAGCTGCAGTTCAACGTTCAGGGGGGCTGAGTTGTGCTGCAGTCACAACACCACTTGATTTATATAGAAGTGTTTTAGAGTTGGTCAGATAGAAAACTGCAGGTTTTTTGTGATCTGCTTTAGATCCAAAAGGGTTTTGAGGTTTTTTTCCTCTCCAGGCGATGCCCTGGGGCTGTCTGTGGTAGGAAACTCTCTGAAGGCTCTGTTTCTGCTTTGCAGGGGTCTGGGCGGAGAGCTGATGAGACCAGCTGGTAAGTGTGAAAAATACTGTAGGAAAAATCTGGTTTTGGAGATTTTTGTTGGGAGATAAAGTTGGGAGACCGATGGGAATCGGGTATGCCTAGAGCAGACGGGGATAGCCCCGTGTGTGAGAGCTGGAGCTGGTTCCAGGGCTTAGGTCACCCCTTCTCTCTCTCTGGTTGTTGCACACAGTGAGCTTTCTGCAGGGCTGAGCTGGCTGCCGTCCTTGGCTGACTCCAGCTCCCCTCCAGAGGAGAGGTGATCTGCCCATTAAGACAGATGTCATCCTGTAACTGAGTGTTTTGTCACAATACCTGGGTGTGCGAAGGTGAGGAGTAAAGACCTGATAACCAACAGCTTGTGGAAAGGGTGGTATTCCAGAAAAGCTGATGGGTTGTTCACGTGGATTGTGAGGAGTTTTACAGACAGAACCACTGTAAAAAGGAAGGGCGTTGCAGGGAAGAGTCCCCATCCAGGTGGCCTGGGTGGATACGGATGTGATGCCAGCCCGAGTTTCCTGCTCGTGGGGCGAGTGGAGGAAACGCTACGTAGCAGATTCCGGCTTTGAAGATGCGAAGCCACCCAGACCTGGGGGGCTGAAGGGGCTTTGGAGAGATGGAGGGGTGATCCCACAGAAGGGGTGAAGGGGATTTCTGCAGTCTCTGAATGAGGTCACAGTCTGAAAGAATATAGGGGGCATTTTTAACACGTTTTAGCTGTTAAGCAGCTGATTATTTCACACTATTGGAGAAGAACAAGTGACAGGATTTTGGCACGATACAGCTGAGTAGGTGGAATAAGAGAAGAATTGAAAATGCTCCACAAATTGTCTGCATGTCTAATGAAGATGATGGTCTCAACCACAACAGAGCATAAAAGGAGGGTAGGGAACAGAGGAGGAACCCCGAGAGACTTGGGTTTAGTCACATTGTACTTAACCTTGTCTGTGAATAAATGCTGGAACAAAGGGGCTGACGTACAACGTTGAATGGAGTCAGAGCACTGGGAGCCTGACTGTGTGACGTTACCATAGGGAGGGCTGGATTCACAAGTGGATTTGGAGCCCGGTGAGGTGATTATAAATGAGGAAGAAGATGAGCTGTGTACAGAGCCTGGAGGAAGATGCAGAGATTAAGTTGTGGGAGGGGAGGAAAACAAAAAGGTGGTGTTATAGAGTAGCTTGTTCTCTCCTCTCCCTCCTCTCCACCAGCCCTAAAGCAGTCGGTGAGTATGGCTGTATCCCCTGGGGATTGTACCCATCTGGGTGATGTGAACTGAGCACCAGAAAGTGGAAGATACCCTTTCACCCATCAGTGCACTCAATCCATTGCATGGCAAAACTCTGCAGCGCTTACTGCACTAGCCTCTGTTCCCCAGCCAGGCGTCAGACACACACAGACACCTTCCTGAAAGGGGTTTTGCAAGCTTAGAGCTCACTGAAGTTTAGAAATTCACACTAATGACTTAATTATTCAAATGGCATTTCCCCACGTTCTGGGTATCCAAGGAGGTAAAGGTGCCTCCTCCTACAGCTCCTGGTTCCGTGCAGCAGCAGATGCTGCTCCTCAGAGCTCCAGACACCCGCTAATAGGAAGCAGGAAAACCTTTCATACATCTCTGAAAAGCATTGTGGTGGCTCCAGTTACCCTTGTCCAGGTTCTGTACTGTCAGTGGTACTGCACAGCCCTTTACAGACAGGAATGGAACCAGCAAGGTGCTTCTCCAGTGTGCACCCTGCGTGCCAGAGCAGAAAACCCCCCTCCAGACAGATTGATTTCTAGTCATACATATAAATAGATATATAAATATTGTAATGCTAAATTGTATATTAATTCCTACATCTGTATGAGTTAATGGGACTAACTCACAGCAGAGTTACTGCACAGTAGCTTTTTGTCTGTGTAAGACCACAAGTGTCATTTCCTTTAAGTCTCTAATTTCACATATTTTGGACTTTTGACTGCAAATGTTCTTCAATTTCAGATGAACATTAACATCACTTGAAGTGGTTCTACCTTAAAATTGCTGAGATTTCTCTTTTTTTTTTTTTGTATTTATCTAACACATTTCTTTCTTGCAGTCTGCACTTTAATTGAAAAGCTGTCACTGTCGAAAATGCCATTTCAAGGAGATCCAGTCATAGGTATGTCTTATTTTAAATGAAATTCTGTTATCTTAGGAGGTACTTGTTAAGCTGAAGTGTTGCTGCATGATGTTTCCCAAAGCAGCTGGGTTGGTTGGTCTGGCAGGTACAAAAGTGTTGAGAAGATCCACAAATGCTGCAGCAGGGGGGGGCTGTTGGAAGGCTGGGTTTGTAGCCCTTTCCAGCCCCTTCTTTGTGCACCAAAGCAGCGGAGCTGCACTGACCCGGAGTCACGGCCTTGTTTCTCCTGGAAAACCAAGGCAATACCAGCGTGTGTAATTGCTGGTCCTTGTCAAAAAACAAGTAAACCAGAGACTGTTGAAGTTGAGAAAGGAAGAGAAATGAATACCAGTTGTGTTCCTTACCTTCCCAGGGGGCTGGCAGTGGCTGATAAATGACAGTCTGAGAAATCTCCCTCTTGTGTCAAGCGCGGCACGGCAGCATGTAAAGGTACAATAGTTCCTCCTCCTTTCTGTGGTCACACCAGATACAGAACTGGAAATATTTCTGTTTTCTCTTGGTGGATTGTTTTCTGTGGAATCTAATTGGTTCTCAAATGCTTTTTTTCTTAGCTTGTTAAAAAGGGTTGTTTTTTTTAAAAAAAAAACAAACTAAATTCCTCAAAATTGAGAGGGCTGTGTCACAAGGGTGTTCTTGTACATACCTGTGGAATCCCAGAATCTCAGGGACTGGAAGGGACCTTGAAAGCTCCTCCAGTCCAATCCCTTGCTGGAGCAGGAACACCTACAGCAGGTCACACAGGAGTTTGGGATGTCTCCAGAGAAGGAGACTCCACCACCTCCCTGGGCAGCCCCTGCCAGGGTTCCCTCACACTCACCATCAAGAAGCTTTTCCTCCTATTTCAGTGGAACCACCTCTGTTCCAGCTTGCACCCATTGCCCCTTGTCCTGTCATTGGATGTCCCTGAGAAGAGCCTGGCTCCATCCTCCTGACACTCACCCTGTCCATATTCATATCAGAGGTGATCACCGGGCGCTGGCGCTGGCCGTGGGCTGGTGCGAGTACTCGCTGACGGAGCCACGCGCTGTTGGCTGGGGGGTCCCTGGGTAGGAATTTTGCCCCAGTTTCAGTGTGCCTGCAATATGTGTGAGATACCTTGATTTTGGTAGTTTCAGAGAACTTTGGGGAGAATTCAAAAGAATCTCCAGGTGGTGTCCTCGGGCCTGATGTCCTGAGGAGATGTTTAACAGTGAGAGCATTGGTGTCCTCAACCAGAGTTCCTCAGGACAGCATGCTTAAATTTTCCACTAAAGTCTATTCCAAATCCTTTTACTGTGCTCTTGAGCTGCTCTAATTCTGGTTCTTACACCCACTGGGACGGGGGTTTGTGCTTTGTTTTGTGTGTAGTCGCGACACCCCCAGTTCTTGGCCTCACTTTGACAGTTTGGTCTCACACTCTGAAAGGCTCTACCAAATTAGACAGATGGCTTCTGGCTGCCCTGCTGGAGCTTATACCCATCCCAGAGACAATTTGAATACAGCATACTGTGTTCATTTTGTTAGTTTTTCAAAATAAGATAAAAAGCCATTGCAAGTAGCTCTTCTTTTAAAGTCTCCCCTGGAAGACAGAGTAGACTAGAGTGTATCCAAATCAGTGAAGAAAATCAAAAGATGAAATTTGAATCCTTGGAATATTCTTTTGGCATTAGCAATTTATTCAAAGACTTTGTACATCTCGTAACTGGAACTTCCAAACCAAGTTTAGAAGAATTAAGTACAGACTGCAGAGAATTTTGAGGTGTTTGGGGAGCATTAATTAGTGTTGAGGAAAGTGTGTTTAGTGAATGTCAATTCTCACTTGATTTCTCCATACATTTTCTAGAATTCTCTCTAGGGAAATAATTTTAAGGGCAACACTTCAGACACTGAAGAGCAAACCCTTTCTTTCTGACATCCAGTCTACTCTTCCAATGTAGCTTCATGCATTGAAGGTGAAAAGCATTCTTTTGGAGAAGTGGAGGATCTGATCTGATTGAAGAGGTCCCTGCCCATGGCAGGGGTGTGGGGCTGGATGGTCTTTAAAAGTCCTTTCCAACCCAACCCATGCTGTGATTCTGCCATCCACAGCCGGTTGATAACTCTCTATACTTTGCTATAATGTCTGTGCCAGTTAAAGTCATGTGTAGTGCAGGCTGGTTTTGCACCAAGAGCAGCCCGAGGTGTCTTTGAGGGCAGAAGGACTCAGGATGTGCAGAATTCCGGTGTTAATTAAGATTTCTGGTACCCAGAGAACAGGAGTGTCAGTGGGTATCGCTGCTGTTCGTACGGAGGGGCAGTGTGTGGGTTTGTATGCTCTCAGAGCCACTGCAGCTTTGGGCAGCATTATCTTATTAGCTGAAAAGTATCATTCAGCCATGAATTTTATGAGAAAACTTATTCTGTGCTTTTTGAAACAGCAGCTGTGTTAGGTCTGTGTTCTGCATCAGTGACCCAAACCATGGGAGAGATTAGGAGGCTCAGGCATAATGCACAGCCTCGGATCCTTCTCCTTTTGAGGCTGAGACACGAGGGCTGTGATGTGGATGCTGGGGGGGTTGTTTCTGTCTTTTTCTGTGTTTCCTCCCTATTGCTGTCTGGGTGGTTTGTTTGGTATCATTCTGGCATCCATATATTGAAGGTGAAATAATGTAAGTATTTGGTAATTCTGTGTCATCCTGGAGGTCTTTCAGCTGACCTGAAAATGCAGTTGATATATTACCATTAAATACCAATTTATCTTACTGGTACTTTTGACACCACAAGAGTAGAGTCTGTTTTTTTCTCCCATAGGTTTCCAGTTCAACTGTTCTTAGACCAGTACTGGGAAGAGGTGAAAAGAAAGTAAATGTCAGTAGCTGAAAGGAATGATTTAGAAAGAAAAATAAATCCAGCCCCTCCTTCCTTAACCTTTTAATTGGAAGCACATTTATGATAAAATCTGGCCATAGTAAATTTACTGAGTTTTTTGCCTTTTTTCCAGGAGTCGGCAGTCTCTGCCCTGGCCGCGCTGTGTAACCAGTATTACATCCACGAGAGGGGAGAAGCTGATCCAGCTCTACAGGGTAATGACTCACCTTTGCAGCAGAGGCAGAAATACTGGGCTGGAGCTGACTTGCTCTTAGGAGCTATTAGATGGAACGGGGAGGAGCATCACGCATTTTAAAGGACCTTAAGGTGCTTCAGGCAAGAATGATAAAAACAACTGAAAGTCTAGGAAATCCTTCAGGAGTTTTGCTTGCCTTAGAGTGAATGTGAATGCAAGGTACCATGATGATGCTTTTCTGTTCTGAAGTGTAAAACAAAGAAGCAAAGAATATGTGTTTGTCCAAATCCCAGCTCTTAATGACCTGAGGCCTTTCAACACCCTGTTCTGATAAACTGTGCACCAGGGGTAAGAAGAGAAGGGTAGCAAAGCTTTCCTCTGCGTTTCACAGGAGAGTTCCTCAGGGCTCAGAGTTGGGGCCATTTCTGTTTAATGTCTATATTGATGATCTCAACAAGGATCTGGAGAGCAGCATCAGTGAGTTTGCAGATGACACCAAGTGAGGTGGGAGTGTTGATCTGCATGAGGGCAGGGAAGCTCTGCAGAGGGACTGGCATAGACTGGATCCATCAGCCAATGTTAATGGCATGGGCTTCAACAAGGCCAAGTGCCAGGTCCTGCCCTTGGGCTACCCCAACCCCATGGATGGCTACAGGCTGGGGGCAGTGTGGCTGGAGCTGCCTGGCAGAAAAGGACCTGGGGGTGCTGGTTGACTCCACCACCTCTCTGGGCAGCTTCTGCCAGGGCTCTGTTACCCTCACCATCAAGAAGTTTTTTCTCATATTTCAGTGGAACCTCCTCTGTTCCAGCTTGCACCCATTGCCCCTTGTCCTGTCATTGGGTGTCACTGAGAAGAGCCTGGCTCCATCCTCCTGACACTCACCCTTTCCATGTTCATCAACATTCATGAGGTCACCCCTCATTCTCCTCTTCTCCAAGCTCAAGAGACCCAGCTCCCTCAGCCTTTCCTCCTGTGGGAGATGCTCCACTCCCTCCATCATCTTGGTAGCCCTGCCCTGGACTCTCTCCAGCAGTTCCCTGTCCTTCTGGAGCTGAGGGGCCCAGAACTGGACATCATATTCCAGATGGGGTCTCCCCAGGGCAGAGGAGAGGGGGAGGAGAACCTCTCTCGACCTTCTGACCACCCCCCTTCTAATACACCCCAGAACTTCCTCTTTTCTCTCTCTGAATGACTGGGGTTAGTCTGTCTGACAGTCTCACTCGTATTTAGAGAAGAAGAATTCATTCATATAACTGTGAACATCGTAACATTTTTCTCTTATTTTTTCTGTAGGAAATTAAAGGTATTATAGTTTATTGAATCATAGGATACAATATTGTTGAATTATAGAATTTTCTCAGTGTTCTGTTTGGGGGATCTTCTGGTTTGTTTGTTTGTGAGCCCAACACGCTGGGAGAACCATGTGGTGGCTGCTTCTCACCCGGGGTCTGTGCTTTTTCTAGACGAGCTGGTGACACAGTACGTTTCAGAACTACGGAACGCGGAGGAAATGATCCGTTGTGGCTTTTCACGAGCTCTTGGGGCCCTTCCAAGATTTCTGCTAAAGGGCAGGCTCCAGCAGGTGAGAAAACACGATCCTGGTGGGGAGAGGAGGGCACACGGTGTTGTGAATGAAACCTCTGATCGTCAGTCAAATAAATAATAAAGATGGTAATTAAAGGTCTGTGATAGAGGGGTTGGGATTGTAATGGAGGGTGCCTCCAGAACATCAGCAGGAGGTTAGCTTGCCCTGGGTTATGATCATTAAGGTTTAGTGCTGCTTTAGTAGTGTTACTGGAAAAGCCAGAGATGGAACCGTGCCCTCGCTGTGGGACACTTGTCCGGAGGGAAGCGTGAGGTGGTGCTGACAGGTCCTGGGGAGAAACCACGAACTCCTGACTGCTTCATTCTGTCCCATGTGATTGAGCTAGTGTCAATAGGATGTCTAAATTTAGCATTTATCATAAATAATGCATTGGGTTTGGGTATCTCAAATTGTCTATTTTTTCAGGTTTTGGAAGGTCTGAAAGAAGTTACCTTAATTACCCCTGCGTACGTCAGCTTCGCCGAGTCCAGGAGAGATGCCTTAATAGCAATTGCAAAGTATGTTAATCATCTTTATTTTCATCTAATTTTCCTTCTTTCTCTAGAAGTTTGTCTCTGTTCATTCTGCTTTCTGTTACACTCTGGTTCTTGATGTACCTGAGACTGGGACACACCTTCTCCCTGTGGGACTGTGCGCTCTCCATTATTCCATAGATCTTTAACTCAGGAGTATCCACACCTGGGATGGTGGTGTGGGGTTTTAACGTTAACTGAACAGCTAGAGTGCATTGTCAAGCTCACCTCTCTCATGGGCTAAGCTTTGGGCAGGAGAAAGAATATATTTTTCCCCTTTCTTAATACTTAATGTGATTGAATTGGTTTAATGAAACTTTCCTTTTTCTCTAGAGGAGTATTTTCTTGCTGCAGTGTAGTCAGTGTTGATAGTATCCCACTATGTATGCTCTTAAACTCTTTGAATGCAAAAAGAAATGATCTCTTTCTCCTGTGAAGCGTGTCTTCAGCATAAAGAAGTTTGTTGATAACAAAGTCAGTGCACATGGTATTAGTCCTTTGCTTTTCTTGCTCATTTTATTTTAAGGAGGGTTCAGGAGCTGACAGGTTCATTAACCATGTCCCCATCTGTAGCATTAGAGACGTACTGGGCATGGTTAGTTTGGAGAAGAGGAGCCTGAGGGGAGACCTCCCTGCTCTCTGTGGCTCCCTGACAGGAGGGTGGAAAGAGGTGGGTGGTGGCCTCTTCTCCTAAGGGAACAATGCCAGGACCAGAGGAAATGGGCTGAAGTTGCGACGGGGGGGGTCAGATGGGATATTAGGAAAAATGACTTGACTGAGAGGGTGGTCAAGCCCTGGACCAGCCTGCCAGGGAGGGGGTGGAGTCACCATCCCTGGAGGCATCTAAGGACCATGTAGATGTCACCCTTCAGGGCATGCTCTAGTGGCTGGGATTGTAGGGAGTGGGTTGTGTTTTTGTGTGTGGTTGGACTGGGTGATCTCAGAGGTCCTTTCCAACCATAACAATTGGGTGATAAATCCAGTCTGCTTCTCCGTTGTGGTTCTTTTGCTTTGCCCCAGTGCTCCCTTAAACCCGAACAATGATCAGAAATCCTCAGGTCAAATATAACACAGGGTCAGAAATACTCTTTGTGCTGTTTGTAGCAGATGTTACAGGTGTTGGGAATACTGTATGTCCAGGGAATTTCATTAAGCAACAGAACAAAGCTGGGATCTCAATGCTTCTCCTTGCTAGTGTTGTCATTTTTCCTCCTCTTTTTCTCTTTTTAAAGGGTTTGCCAGACAGTGGGTGTAAAGGGAGAAGGATCCCAGGAGGAATATGTCTGCAAAACCAACGTTTCTCAGATTTATGCCACACTGCTTAACGGTGTGACTGACTACACCACCGACAGCCGAGGAGATGTTGGAGGATGGTAAGGTGCTTCACAAGCCTCGTTAAAAATTGCAATCTTTTCAAAACCTGTTAGAAGTAGATAGCTCCAGGCTTTGGGAGATCTGAGCGTAGGCAGAAACTCGCCAGGGGAAGAGGAGTAGAAAGTGAAAGGAAAGGCTGACAAGAACTTGGGTGTCCCTTGCCGGGGACGTTAGGAAGGTGGGGACTGCTGTGTTTGACACTGAAGTTCAGCCTTCTTCTGGTTTTGCGGGCGTCAGGAGTATATTTAGTACGTGGACTTAAAACATGGCTTCTGTTTCTTTGAAACACCACGTTTACTCCTGCTCGCCGAACCCTCCTTTTGTATGTTCCCGTCGTGGAGACGTTCTGCCGGGAGAGGGAGCAGTTGCATAAGGTCTTGGTGACAAACGGCCTGGCTGGGGACTGAGGTGGCTGAAAACGTTAGGCCTTGTGCTGTGGTATTGCTGACTCCTTTGTAAGTTCAGGGTTTCGATGATTTCAGCTACGGGACTGCAAGAATAATTGAATCCTCAGTCCGAGGGAATGTATCTACAATAGAGTGGGGCTGATGGTTGGACTTNGGTCTGAGGAATGTATCTACTAATCTGAAGTCTGTGGCACAGATGTGAGATTGGCTCTGGAGCAGTCACACTTCCGGCACGTTCTTCAGTCTCCACGGTTCCCGTGGTCTCTAAAGAAGATTCAGTCTGTAATATTGTATTCCTCTGAATTTTCTGTAGTGCTTCAGGAAAAGTGATCTGACAAGGCAATTTCTAAATTGATGAACCAAAGCACTCTAAAGGCTTGTGTCCTTCTTTGGGTTTGTGTTTGATTTCTAAAGAAACTGTGATTGGGGCTGTAACATCACTTACTGACTGGAAGATCCTGCAATTGTTGCCAAAGACCTGTGAATTTTATTGTCTTAATCCGTAATGTTAATTTTCAAACACGTAGACACGTGTTGCTTTTTAGATAGGATTCCAGGATAAAGTGTCAGCCCTGTAGAACAGTGTGGGTGAGGCACTTTGGGTGGGATGGTAAGGACGTGTGACATATACCCGACCCGCCAGGCAACAGGGGAGGGAGGTGTGTGTTCAGGATTGTGAATTAACAGCCTCTAGAAGAGAGATAATTCGTGCCAGGTAGTATTGGGTCTGGTGGGCATTTTTAATTGACCTGCCTTGATCCTGTAGGTACAGACAGAGTCACAGACAGAATCTCAGGGACTGGAAGGGACCTTGAAAGCTCCTCCAGTCCAATCCCCTGCTGGAGCAGGAACACCCAGAGCAGGTCACACAGGAACGCCTCCAGGCGGGTTTGGGNCATGGTGCTGGCTCACGCTGCTCTCCAACAGGTCATTTCCCAACCTCTACTGGTACCTGGGGTTGTTCTTGCCCAGATGCCAGACTCTACACTTGCCCTTGTTCTAGTTCATTCAATTTCTCCCCACCCAACTCTCCAGCCTGGCCAGGTCTCACTGGATGCCAGCATGGCCTTCTGGCGGGTCAGCCACTCCTCCCAGTTTGGGGTCATCAGCAAACTGGCTGATAGTGCACTCTATTCCCTCACCCAAGTCGGTGATGAATCTGTTGGACTGTACTGGTAGTGCTGCCCTGCAGTACCTACAGCTGTGGTGGAGAAGCCCACAGGACACATACTCCAGACTACTCCTGTCACCAGCCCAGTTAATACTCACGTGGGTGTATGTTTCTTGGTTTGTAGGACGACACCCAGCTCCTCCGGCTTCAGGACTGGCTGTCACAATTGTCTTATGACAGGGGCAGAATAGCACTGGGCAAGACATGAGAGAAAAGTAGGCGTGCTCCACATCTCCAACTTGGAAGAGGAAACAAGGATGCAAACTAGTCAGGATCAGGAGCAGGTCGTTGCAGCCTGCAGGAGGAAAGGAGGAGCTTGGCTTTCCCTCTCCTTCCACAGCCGCCAGGGAAGCAGGAGGGAGGTGAACGGGTCTCTTGCTCAGAGAGCGACACCAGAGGGACACTGGTGCAGCTGAGAGACCATGTAAAGGCAACTGTGTAGGGTGGGGAGTCAGAGCAAAGGAAGAGACACTGAGCTCTCTGCTTTCAAAGCTGGGTGAGCTCCTGGAGTGGGAGAGAACCTGGCGAAGTATCATCGGGTGTTGAAGGGAACTCCCCCTTCTGAGAGCTCTCGCTGCAGTTCCCCTACCTGTTCTTTGTCCTCCTCTCCATTGTCTTCATTTAAAAACAAACCAAAACTCTGCAAAGTGGAAATTTTCAAAGAAATCCTGGGGAAATGAAATTCCCCAACCCCATTACAATTCAAATGTGCATGGAGCCCCGGGTTCTTTTCAAGCTCCTTTGGCAAAGCCAGCCAAGAGAGATGGAAATGAAAGGGGGAAGGGGAGTCCCTTCTTCTAGCAGACTGCTGGCTGCTGGATACTCCTGTGGATGAAAGTATGAAAGTTGTATCATTCTGTTTCTTGACTAAGGTGGAAGGACCCGGGGAGAATCGCTGCTGCTCTGGAGAGACCTTTTCTTTGCTGTGTAATTTCTGTCTGTGTTTAACGGAATCGTGGGAAGCTTTAAGCAACTTCGCTCTCCGTATGCAAACTTCACGTTCCTTCTGACAGCTTGTTTGCTGGGACTTGTCCAGTCTGTCTGCAGGTGTTAGACATGAATATCTAATAGTCAGATACTCTATGAAAAAGTAGGAAAACAGCTTTGATGGAAGATTGCCAACCTTGTATTAAACTACTTAGGAAAAAATGATGTAATTTACCTTTTTTACCGTCGTAACAAGTGTCCCACCCAGTTCTAGATTGCACAGGCAGCTATTTTTAGCTTGGATTGGAAATTAGGACCAGGCATACATCTTCACCACCTGAGGTGATTGTCCCCCTGTGCTCAGCACTGGGGAGGCCACCCCTTGAGTCTGGTGTCCAGTTGTGGGCACCTCAACACAAGAGAGATCTGGAGGGGCTGGAGCGAGTGCAGAGGAGGGACACGGAGCTGGGGAAGGGCCTGGAGAATCAATCTNCCAAGGGTCTCCTCCAACCAAAATGATTCTGTGACTCTCACAGGAGGCAGGTCTACCTTTTCAATATTTGGATTTTAAAAAAATTAAAATGATTACAGGGTGAGGATGACGTTACCGTGAGTGACTAATGGGCTGAGTGTCCTGGTCTCCTGCAGAGTTGTGTAACCGAGTGAGGGTCTGCCATGGTGGTTCCCATGACAGGGGTTCCCTGCTCAGGGCAGAGGGGTTTGGAACTCGATGATCTCTCAGGTCCCTTCCAGCTCTAGCCATTCTGTGACCTAGGTGGAACGAGGGAGTCAGTGAGGCAGAGGTCTTGCCTGGAAACGAGGATGACTGCTGGACCCTCGGCGCAGCACGGGCTTTGCTGAGCGGGGATTGGGGATGCTGCTTCTCCCCCTCCCAAAAGCCCGGTAGTTGCTCTCAGTGGTCGATGCTTTCATTATTCTTAATTTCTGCCGGTGCCTAACTTAACTCCTGATGTATTTATTTAAACAATTACTGATGTAACTGCTCCTTTGTATCTCTCTTCAACAGGGTACGTGAAGCTGCTATGACAAGTTTAATGGAGGTGACGCTTCTGCTGGTTCAGAACGAAGCGGAGTTAATTAACGCTGACATGTATGTTGCTTGTACTGCTTCCCTGTCTCGTCACCAATGACTGCTGGGTTAGGCTGGACATTAGGAAAAAGTTTTTCACAGAGAGAGTGGTCAGTCAGTGGAATCAGCTGCCCAGGGAGGGGGTGGAGTCCCCATCCCTGACTGTGTTTAAGAGCAGATTGGATGTGGTGTTGAGGGATCTGGTGTAGGGGAGAACTTTTAGAGTAGGGCTGATGGTTGGACTTGATGATCCCAAGGGTCTGTTCCAACCTGAGTGATTCTATGACTCCCTGTCTCTTGTGGTCCATAGAAGAAAGCAGTGCTTAGACACTGTACGAGTGCAGCAGAGCTCTGACAGGAGCGCAGCGAGCTTATACCTGTGCAGCTGCTGAGAACAGTGGGTTTTTCAGAGCCACTGACGTTATTGAGGGGGACAGGGTGGCAGGTCCCACCTTTGAAATCCAGCACATCTGGCAGATGGGGTCTGTACTTGCTGCCTTTGGGGGGGCCTGCCAGCATCGTTCACTTCAATAGAAAGCAATCTTCCTTACTTAGCCAGGGTGTTGCTGTGTTAATTAGGAATGTGATTAAATGCAGAGATGAGTTTGTTTTAACTTCTGTCTTCTTGGCACAATTAGTAGTAAGGAAATACAGGCAGAAAAAATATACACCGAGCTTCTGGTCTTTGATTTCATGATGCAGTACTCCTAATAGTAAAAATGAAAAGGAATTTTAAAACCAACCAAACAAAAAACTCCACCCAAAACTGTGCTGCAGCAAAGCTTGAGCTTCAGCAAAACTTTCTGAATCGTAGCTGGAATTGAAGGAGGGATTGGGACTGAAGGAGGGAGTGGGACTGAAGGAGGGAGTGGAACTGAAGGAGGGATTGGAATTGAGGGA
This sequence comes from Jacana jacana, assembly GCA_013400555.1. NCBI lineage: Eukaryota > Metazoa > Chordata > Aves > Charadriiformes > Jacanidae > Jacana > Jacana jacana. The sequence goes on from VZTM01008708.1 coordinate 152,975, forward strand.
GGGATTGGAATTGAAGGAGGGATTGGAACTGAAAGAGGGATCTGTTTGGGTTCGGGGGGATTCGGGATGGACACTGCACTCTGCCACGTGTGCAGGTTCCTGCCTGAAAACGTGCTTTTCTCAAGGGCCCTGCTCTGTTTCCATCTGAAACGTAGCGGGTGATCCAGTGAAGCACCTTTTTGGATGAAAGGTGGCACGTGAACAACAACTACTGTGTAATATTGTTTTCATTACGGTGGTTTGAGTGATCTGTAGGAGCCAGAGCTTTAAGATTCCGCCACCACGTTGATGTCTTATATCACTTTACGTTCCTGACGAGGAGCTAAACCAGAACTCTTCCATCACAGGATATGTTTGAAATCAGTGAAACAATTTCCATTTCAATAGACGTTCTACTGATTAAATTACGTTATGAATTGTTTCCTTCTTCGTAGCTGCAGGCAGATTATGTGCTGGCTGGCTCAACAGGCGGCTGAAAAAATAGATAAATTTCGAGCTCACGCAGGATCTGTGTTCCTCACCCTGCTACATTTTGACCATCCTCCAGTTCCACACATACCTCATCGAGAAGAGCTGGAGAGGATATTTCCAAGGTAATACATTGAAAAACTTACCCTCAACCAGCGAAATGCAGACAGTTACACCTAACAGCCAGCCAGATGCAGTTTTGGTGCCCAAATGCCCAGTATGTGTTTGGGGACATATTTTGGGAGGTTTGTCAGAATTTCATGGAAGTGTCCAATGAATATGCATAAGGATATAAATACTCAAAAGAAGATCTTAAGAGTATGCCCAGGGAGAGAGGGGGGAGTCCCCATCCCTGACTGTGTTTGAGAGTGGATGAGCTGTGGTGTTGGGGGCTCTGGTGTAGGGGAGAGCTTTGTAGAGTGGGGCTGATGGTTGGACTGGATGATCCCAAGGGTCTCTGCCAACCTGAAGGATTCTATGAATCCACGAGTTCCTGTTAAAACCATAGTTCCCTGGGGAGACAGGTCACACATGGTCACGCTGTGTAAGTCTTTCTTGGGATCAAACCTAGTAATTTCTGATCCCGTCAGCCAGTTTGTTGGTGAACAGCAGAGATTTCACTAGTAATGGGAGACCACTGGTAACACATGGCTGCTGGGAGCTGGGTTTTGGGAATTCTGCTGTTTTATAAATGGCTGGTTCATAATCTCATTTTCTCTTTATAATGTGAGAACTGGATTTTATTGGCAATCCCCTTCCCTGATTACTTTTTTCCCCCAGTGGAAAACCTTTGTTGATCATAACGATAATTTGCAATGAATTGAATTATTTTAACCAAGCTCTAGTTGCAGTAGTTTTCCAAGATGGAATTTCTAATTAAAGCAACAGTGAGAGCAACTCATTCCAGAATGGTGACTGGGATGAGGAGCATCCAGCTGTGTGTCCCTGTTCTGTTTGCTCAGTGGAATCTCAGCCTCTGTAACCAAAGGAGTGCTCTGTGTGCTAGGGCTGCTGATTGATCTGTGGTGGGACGTGTGGGTCAGCCTTCCCTGGGGTAAATCTGTCTTTGTATCGGTTCTTAACCAGCTCTTGCTGGGAGAGAACTGGGAACTGAATGCAAGAAGGAGAACTTGTTTTCTTGGCATAGAGAAAAGTGCCAATGAACAGGAAACTGTAGTTCAAATCCCTTATCTGAATCAGAGTGAGGATTTGGAGGTTACTTTGCTTTACTGGCAGCAGCTGAAGGTTGGATTTCTTTTTGAAGAATCTTGTTCTCCCCATGTGCTTAAAGAGCAATGAGTAATCTGATGCTGGGGTAACTCAGAGTCTTCCCTCGCTGAGGTGCTGCTTGAGGGTGAGGAGCTACACAGGAGCGAGTGGATGGAGAAGAAAGACTGGGCACCTACACAAGGTAATGTTTCTCCCTGTTCTCTTTGGGCAGGTCAGAGAAGGAGACTCTGAACTGGAACGCTGCCTCGGAAGCTTTCCCTCGGATCACCCAGCTGCTGGGCTTGCCGACGTACCGGTACTACGTGCTGCTGGGTCTCTCCGTGTCCGTCGGTGGATTAACAGAGACAACGGTGAGAAAAGCCAAGAGCCTTTGCTGGGTGGTGGGAGGGTGAAATCCCTGACCAGAGGGTTTGGTCACAATGGATGTTGCACATACTGCTTTTTTTGTTGTAGTCCTGTGAGAATTTCAAATGCAAGATCTTTGAAAGGAATCGAGTCATACCTGTGAACCTGATGGGCTTTATGTTTTTCATCTTTAAAAGCATTATTTCCTTCACTTGCTGGTCCTGCAGGAAACAAGGAGAAAGGAGACTTTGTTTCTTGTTTTTGTTACATGTCTCATACCAAAAGTTTACAAAGAAATAGCATTGAAACGTGCAGCTGAATCCTCTGAGCTTTGCTCTCTATTTCATTCTGTGGGTGAATGGTGGCTTTATCACTGGTTTTGGTGGCTCTTCTGCTGCCAATATTACCATTTTCCTCTATCCTTTTCTCCTTATAGAATCCTAGAATCCTTTGGTTGGCAGAGACCCTTGGGATCATGGAGTCCAACCATCAGCCCCACTCTACAAAGGTCTCCCCTACACCAGAGCCCCCAACACCACAGCTCATCCACTCTCAAACACAGTCAGGGGTGGGGACTCCACCCCCTCCCTGGGCAGCCCAGTCCAGGCTCTGACCACTCTGGCTGGGAAGAATTCTTGCCTCATGTCAAGTCTATACTTACACAGCTCTTCTCTCCCCTTGCAGAATTCTTGCTTTCGAGATAGTTGGCTTCTGGTATTTTTGATATTTGTGTGGCAGAAGATCTAACAGATATGAAAACAGCTATTGGGGTTCAGCATTGGGTCTCACACCATTCAGTGGGAGATTCAACGTGACACTGCAGGGAAATGTCAGACCAGAAGCAGAATGTTCTGGACTGTCAGTTAAATCTTTAAGTTGCAGTGAACCTGTAACAGGAGGAGGAGGAGGTCAGGAGTTGGCACCCCAACTCCCAACAGTGGCTGAAGAGTGTTTGTGATTAAGATTGCCCTGTCTAATTAAGAAAGCTGGTAGGTGCTGGGCTTTTGTGGATGGAGAGGAGCTCCTGGTTTTCAGTCTTACCACGAGGTGTTCACAACAGCCCCAGTGCTGGTGTGCCTGGTGCCGTGGTTGTGGTTGTGGGCCGAGAGCTCCCTGTGCCTTTGGCTTTTGTGGAGCTGAGAATCTGGTGTCTCTGCACCCTCGGGTGTTGCTTTAAACCCACTTGGAGCATTTTAATGTTTCTAAAATGGCATCAGATTCTATAGCAACAGCTATTTTAGAACTTTGAAAACGTATGCCTGTTGGTTTGTGAGGGTAATTACTGGAGAGCCACCATAGCTCTTCCCAGATTGGGTTAATGGGAGCCATGCACACAAAATTCAGCTTTTGGTCAAACACACTTAATTATAGGAGGCTCCACCAAAACCAAAGTTATTCATATCAGCAGAAAAAAGGGAGGGAAGTGGTGGAGGAACAGACATTCTGACTGCAGGCTGAGGTCAGAGAGAATTCTTATTCGACATTTTAATATTTTTCTTCCTTTTTTTAATTTTTTTTTTTCAGTTCTGGTTGTGCTTGGTTTTGCAAAGTGTAAACAGCTCAGTTGCCTCTCGCTCCCTTCCCCTCCTGCCATCTGCCAGTGTCCTTAAGGGAAACCTTCTGTACTCTTTTCAAAATACGACTTTGAAATGTTAACTTTCTGTGACCCTGCCTTTTCCTCTAACACTGACGGCTTCTGCCGGTTCAAACAGTCTCGGGGGCTTTGGCTTCAGAAAGAAGATGATCTCATTCTCTTCTGAGGCAGAGGGAAGTGCGAGGGAGGCTCAAAGTGTAGGGCACTTACACTTGGGATTGCACAATGTATATATAAATATACATATAGAGAGAAATTAGATTTATTATATATGTAAAAATTAGATATATAAATTAGAAGTATGTGTCTTACGATATATAAATTAGATATTATGTGTCTTGGGATGACCTGTGTTTCAGAAGGTTCTCTCCAAGCCTGTAGTGCTCTTTTCTGAATATCCAGGGACTGATTTGAAATATTAATAGAAAATGTTGAGAACTGCTCCTATTAAATGCATGGTAAAGAGTCAGACTTTTACATTCTTGCATAAAGGAAAAGGGTTATTCAGATGTGTTCTTCTTGCAGTGACCTGTGTGTGCTCTCGTGGTCTCTCCTTTCTTCCCTCTCTCACTTTAAAAATCTATATCCCACATACACACCTGGACACCAAAGCTGGAGAGTTAAAGAGTGTGGTGTACTGCAAGACAGCGTCTGTTCCGATTCCATTTGTCTTCACACCCTCTTGGGGGGTCAGTGGGAGAAAGGCTCCATTGTAGCTCAGTGGTCAGGGGCTATTTTCCACAGCTACCATTGCTCAGCAGTACATGTAGCAAGAGCAGTTCTTTGTTTTGCTTTCTGAAGAGGTTTTCTGCAAGGAGCTGTGTGGGGTATGTCAGAAACCGTTCGGTGGCAGCGTGGTCGCTGCGAGAATTGTCACTCCAGCATTTGAAGGGATGTGGAAAAACAGAAGATGTCATTCCCTTTGGGGTCTGGCGTTCTGCAGCAGCGCCGTGGTTCAAAGGGCACTTTCTCTGTGTCAGACAATCTCCTAATTATATATCTGGCCCACAGCGATGCGTGCTTCTTATGGCTGCATAAAAACCGCCCTCAGAATCCGGAGGTCGGAGCTTTACAATGGTGGTCTTTCTCCAGTTCACAAACCCTGGGCTCTGGGGAGTTGGGATGTAATTCTGATAGCATTTCATGACCGCTCAAGGGCTGTCCTTTCAGCAGCTGCGTGAATTCTTACAGAGGAAGAGGCTGCGGCGCTCGAGGATGATGTTCACAAATATCTGGTTACTGTGTCGAATTGTATGCAAATTAATGCATATTTGGGGTGAAGGAACAGGCCCCAGATCCAGTTTTCTTGGTTAACAATTCTAGAGCAAAACACATTTGAGAATAATTTCTGTCGTTCTCTTTTTAAAGACAAAAAAAGGAAAGTGTGAATTATTACATTCCTGCCTCTCGTGAAACGTCACTGACTTCAGCCCCGGAGTTACTGCCCTCCAAAGACGCGGTGTGTTGCCAGTCAGACGAGGGAGACACGGTTTCACTTGGGCTCCAGTTCAAAGGGCAGGCAATTATTTGCCAAGCTGGTGGGAAAACAGGCTGCTGCCGCTTCGGGGCTGTAAGTTTGTCAGGATTAGAAACGATCCAAACCCGGTGTTATTTACGGAGCGCGACGCGGCATCTCCTGCAGGCGCTGCAGCAAGCGCTGACCCCGAGGAGGTCCCTCTGCCGAAACGCTGCTGTGAAAGCTGCCGCCTTTAGCCATCCTCTGTCCATCTCCTGGTGTCCAGGCTCTCCCAGTAGTTGCTCCCTTGCCCTCCGTTTGTGGTGGGGTGGGTGGAAGACTGAGTTGTGTTACCATACCTGGGGCTTGGAGGAGCTTGGTTGGATGGGAGACTGACAGTCCTGTCCGTTTGCTGAACATCTTCAGGAGAGGCTCTTCCTTTCTCATCGTGCCTCATTGGCATCTTTGTCTGTCCAAGACAGTCCTGCAAAGTAAGAATGAGATCCTGATGTGGATCAGGCATCTCTAGAGCTGATGGGAAGCTGAGATGTTGAATGCTCTGTTACAAACGGGGTGCCTAAACTAATTTTCTTCTGGCCCTGTCAGTCCCTCGTGTTGCCTCAAGACTGTTTTTAGAACTATTGTACTTAAGTTTTGCAACAAGCTGACTAGGAAACAACTTAATGAAGGTTTAAGACTTCATTTCTGTTTAACATTTTTATTGATGATCTCAATAAGTATCTGGAGAGCACCATCAGTGAGTTTGCAGATGTCACCAAGTGAGGAGGGAGTGTTGATCTGCATGAGGGCAGGGAAGGTCTGCAGAGGGACTGGGATAGACTGGATCCATGGGCTGATGTTAATGGCATGGGCTTCAACAAGGCCAAGGGCCAGGTCCTGCCCTTGGGCCACCCCAACCCCATGGATGGCTACAGGCTGGGGGCAGTGTGGCTGGAGCTGCCTGGCAGAAAAGGACCTGGGGGTGCTGGGTGACAAGTGGCTGAACATGAGCCAGCAGTGTGCCCAGGTGGGCAAGAAGGCCAAGGGCATCCTGGCTTGTATGAGAACTGGTGTGCCCAGCAGCAGCAGGGAGGTGATTGTCCCCCTGTGCTCAGCACTGGGGAGGCCACACCTTGAGTCTGGTGTCCAGTTGTGGGCACCTCAGCACAAGAGAGATCTGGAGGGGCTGGAGCGAGTGCAGAGGAGGGACACGGAGCTGGGGAAGGGCCTGGAGAATCAATCTGATGAGGAACCACTGACGGAGCTGAGACTGTTCTACCCCCCATGTCAAACATGGGGGTCCTGCATGGTCCCTGCAGGAGAGGGGGTTCCCACAAAGCCTCTCCCCTCCCGCGTTGCAGGGGAGGATTCCTGGCTGGAGCCCAAGCTGGGACGGGAGGGCAGAACCCGCTGTGGCTGCGGGGAGAGTGGGACCACAGCTGGGCAGAGGCTGGAGCTCCTGCCATTGAAGGGTCAGCCTGACCCCCATGGGCACCTTCCAGCTTGGCCTGGAGCAGACCCCCTGACCATCCTGCTGCCATCTTTCTGAGCTGCCTGATTAGCATAATAGAGTTAAAGCAGGAGTCATTATTTTGGGATTGTTTTTAATTCTGAACCCGAGTTTACTCCTGGTCTGGGAGGCCTGCATTCAGGGCTCGTTTTTCAATTACATGGGCTTGTTGAGTAAATATTACCTCTTGAACTGCTTGTGTACACTTTAACTTTCACAGCCCTAACATTATTATTGTTGTTTGGAATAAAGCAGGGTAATCCTAGCGGTTTGGGGATGTTTTATTTTGAGAGAAAGAAAAAGATGAACCTTTAATGTGGTCGCCTTTTCCTCCCATGGCAAAACTTAGAACAGGAAAAAAAATAAACCAAACCCAACCTTTATTGAAAAAAGATTAAAGGACGTAAAATAGTCCTGTTCCTCTCCAGTGCTGCTGCTGGGTGTGTGCACGCGGCTGCTGGTGGCCGGTGGGCGCCTCAGGTACCCAGGGGTGAACCTGACTCGGTGCAGGCCCTGGGTTTGTGCTCTGCAGTGGGGTTTGTTCCTGGAGCCTTCACAGGATCACAGAGAATCAGGGGTTGGAAGGGACCTTGAAAGCTCCTCCAGTCCCATCCCCTGCTGGAGCAGGAACACCCAGAGCAGGTCACACAGGAACGCCTCCAGGCGGGTTTGGGATGTCTCCAGAGAAGGAGACTCCACCACCTCCCTGGGCAGCCCCTGCCAGGGTTCCCTCACACTCACCATCAAGAAGTTTTTTCTCCTATTTCAGTGGAACCACCTCTGTTTCAGCTTGCACCCATTGCTCCTTGTCCTGTCATTGGACATGAGCCTGGCTCCATCCTCCTGACACTCACCCTTTCCATATTTATCAACATTCATGAGGTCACCCCTCAGTCTCCTCTCCTCCAAGCTCAAGAGACCCAGCTCCCTCAGCCTTTCCTCCTGTGGGAGATGCTCNCTCTCCGGTTCCTCCCGTTCCAGCTCCGGTACTCTGCCCAGAGCCTGTTCGACTACATGAAGAAAATCCAGGCTGATGGCAGTGCCATGGAGAGTTTCTCTGAGACGCTGCTGAAGGTCTTTGAGGACAACCTGCGGAACGACCGGTAAGGGTTTCCTTCAGCTTCTCTGTCTGTGCCAGCAGGACTGCTTGAGGGCTGGTGTGTGGCCCATCTTCCGCAGTACCCCCAGGGGAGTGTGCAGGGCCCCCCTAAAGCTGCTCTATTGCAGCCCTTTGGTAAACGCACACTTTGGTGAAATGGGTAACAAAGGAGCCATCACAGAATATTTTGCATTTCCCTGATATTACCAGTGGGCACCAGATGAGCACCAGAGTGTAGGGAGCGCGGCGCCGGGCAGCGTGTGACCTTGCAGTCGGGTCTGCCTCCTGCTTAGGCCGTGGCTTTTCACAGGTGCTGGAAATAGAATTTTCTTTCCAAGGCGTGTGAAATAGAAAATATTCCCTAAATGGGGGGAAAAATTCACAGCTATCCATAAATGTTGTTTTATTCTTATTTTGTTCCTGGTTCCAGCTGCTGAAACAGACAGTGTGGCCGTAGGTAGCGCGGCTGAGGCGTTGGCTCATTTGGTGATTACCTGGAGCGAGAAGGTGGTGGAACTTCTGCTGCCTTTTGTGGAATACGTTGTTTAGATGCTTGAATTTAAATGAATATTTTTTTTACTGTTGTTGACTGTGTCTTCAGGAACCTGCAAGTCTAAACCAGGCGTGTTGTTGATGAGTGCTTTTCCTGTTGGCTGTAAGGAACGTTCCCCTCTCAGCCAGGGAGGAGGATCTGGCCAACACCTAGAGTTACCGAGCCGCCTCCTCTCTGTAGATCAGAGCTCTCATGTAAACATGTGTAGGTAGATAGGAAGTTTATTTCTTTGCTTCTAATTACGAATAGCGTGTAGATGTATGCCAAGCAGTGCACCCACACTGTGGAACTCTTCTCTGCCACCAGGGTGTCCGTGCCTCTCCTGGCCATGCTGGACCAACTGCTGGCAAACGGCTGTTTTGATATATTCACCGTGCAAGAAAAGTAAGTCCTTGAAAGTCTTTCCTGTTTGTTTTCCACCAAGTGTCAGGCCTCTTCAGTCTCCCACCAGTGGCTCCTGAGTGTCGCTGTGGGTGTGGATGCACAGGACTCTGTGTGTGTGTATGTGTGTGTGTGAATGGATATAACATCGTGGTTTTCCTGAAGTGGGGCAACTGGGACCAGTTCTGGTCTGGATGGCCTCAAAAAGGGCCTTGATCTAAAATCTTTGATTCTCGTGTCAGTGGAGAAGTTGGTTATTGGTTCATTGTTTAACAACCAGTATATTATTCAAGTTCCATCTGCCTGTTCCTCCTGGCAGACTTGGGCCAGTGTCACACCCATTTACCTTCTGGCCTTTACTGGTTTCCAGAGCATCGTTTTGGGGGACAGCCCCCAAGTACCATCAGCCCGTGGCAATGGCAGCATCCTGTTGTGATGCTGCAAAAGAGTGTGCCTACAATCTGTGGCTTCCCAAACCCCACTGCTTTGGTGAATTGGAATATCTGCAAAGAATTTCATTCAGGTTCCAGTAAGAAGACCAAAAAAGGCGTGTCCAGCTTTTCCACAGCGAGTTCAGTTCTCCGGAAGGTGTTCAGTTCAGGAATGGATAAATGAGATAGTCCAATGGGAAAATCCTGCTCTTTTGCAGACGTTTCAGAAGAGAAGAATTTTCATTTCAGTGACACTCAAGGATGTTCCACAAACTCTCCCAGGCAGCACCCTGGCGTGTACAGCTATTCCCAGAACCGTACAAGGCAGTCCTGCCAGCACGGTGCTGGATTTGGGGTCTCTGGGTTCTACAGTGGCTCTGGCAGCGTAGAAATCTGAAAAGCTTGTATCACTCTCAAAGTTTTAACTGAGTCTGCCCTTGTTTTGTAGGGTCTGTTTCAGTAAGCTCTCTGAAATCACCTTGGGCAGCCCCTTTTTGAGGAGGAATTTACAGTGAGTCACATACTCACAGATGGAGTGACTATGACTTGCTTGGTTTGGTAACCCTGCCAGGGGTCTGGAGCTGCCACACAGGCTCCAGTCCTCCTGCTGGTGGTGGGTCAGGATCCCAGGTGAAGTCACTGTCTCCCACATCACAGGAGAGTGCAGTTCCTGCATGTGGCAGTGTTTTGGATAACATGGGTACGTCATGGTTGAGAGGATGAAGGAGTTACTGTGTGCTCCTCAGGGAGAGCCCGGTGAGCCTGCGTTTGGGAAGAGCTGCGGGAGCAGCTGAACATGGTAGATGGCTCAGCCCAAAATTATATGAGGGTCCTGGTGGGCAGCAGGATGCCCATGAGCCAGCACTGTGCCCTCATGGCCAAGAACACCAATGGCATCCTGGGCTGTAGTGGAAGGGGGGTGGTTAGGAGGTTGAGAGAGGTTCTCCTCCCCCTCTGCTCTGCCCTGGTGAGACCCCATCTGGAATATGGTGTCCAGTTCTGGGCCCCTCAGTTCCAGAAGGACAGGGAACTGCTGGAGAGAGTCCAGGGCAGGGCTATTAAGATGATGGAGTGGAGCATCCAATGACAGGACAAGGGGCAATGGGTGCAAGCTGGAACAGAGGAGGTTCCACTGAAACAGGAGGAAAAACTTCTTCAGAGTGAGGGTGAGGGAACCCTGGCAGGGGCTGCCCAGGGAGGTGGTGGAGTCTCCTTCTCTGGAGACATCCCAAACCCGCCTGGAGGCGTTCCTGTGTGACCTGCTCTGGGTGTTCCTGCTCCAGCAGGGGGTTGGACTGGAGGAGCTTTCAAGGTCCCTTCCAATCCCTAAGATTGTGATATTTAGTGCCATGTTTGTGTTTTCTTACTTGGCATATGTTGTTTGGGTGTAGTTAGGGATGGATAAACAGAGATCCTGGCTCCAAGGCCTGTCTGCCCTCACTCGTGGATGGTCCCCAGCCTTCCTGTAGCCCCTTCAGGGACTGGAAGGCTGCTCTGAGGTCTCCCTGGAGCCTCCTCTTCTCCAGGCTGAACAACCCCAGCTCCCTCAGCCTGTCCTCGGAGCAAAGGTGCTCCAACCCCCTGAGCATTTGTGTGCCTTTTGAAGTTTCAAATGGAGATATAGACTGCTTAATTGGACCAGGGTTAATTGCTGCTGGCTGAATGTCTGACACTGGTGAGGAGCTAATCCTGTTGAAGCTAATTGCCACACGGTGTCACTCCTGCCCTGCAGAGGCAGAACCCAGGGTGCATTTTCCTGCCTCTTCACACCATAAAGCTCATAAAGTTCAGAATAAGCAGCTTGACGTTGCTGCAGATGAATTCCAGCATTTGGGAAGCTCTTCTGTATGGCTGGTCTGGCACATTCTGTGCAGGGGGCAGGTGGAGCACTGGGAGCACCCAGTGCCATTTTTGGGATGCTCTTTTAATGTGAGGTTCCATTGTCCCTTGTGGGTTGTTTCTGTGCCAGGGCCCTTCTGGCCCAAAGGCAGGTCATGCTTGTCCAACCTCATCTCCTTCTCTGACCGCGTGACCAGACTGGTAGAGGAGGGAAGGGCTGTTGATGGAGTCTACCTAGACTTCAGCAAGGCCTTTGACACGGTCTTCCACAGTGTTCTCCTGGGGAAACTGGCTGCCCATGGCCTGGATGGGTACCCTCTTTTCTGGGTAAAGAAATGGCTAGAGGGCTCAGCAGGTAATGGTTAATGGAGTTAAGTCCAACTGGCGTCCTGTCACAAGTGGTGTCCCCCAGAGGTTGGTACTTGGGCCTATCTTAATATCTTTATTGATGACCTAGATGAGGGTATTGAGTGTACCCTCAGCAAGTTTGCAGATGACACCAAGTTGGGAGTTAGTGTCCATCTGCCTGAGGGTAGGGAGGCCCTTCAGACAGATCTGGACAGGCTGGATGGCTGGGCTGAGGCCAATGGGATGAGGTTCAACAAGGACAAGTGCAGGGTCCTGCACTTCAGCCACACCAACCCCATGCAATGCTATAGGCTGGGGCAGAGTGGCTGGAAGACTGTGAAGAAAAGGACCTGGGAGTGTTGGTCGATGCTCGGCTGAACATGAGCCGACAGTGTGCCCAGGTGGCCAAGAAGGCCACCAGCATCCTGGCCTGCATCAGGAATAGTGTAGCCAGCAGGAGCAGGGAGGTGATCATCCCCCTGTGCTCAGCTCTGGAGAAGTCTCACCTCGAGTGCTGGGTTCAGTTTTGGCAGCTCTGAAATTGTCATAGGAAGCCTCAATATCAAGGTTGAAAAACGTGTCCATTTTATTTACTCTCTTAGTGTAGTTTCCAGAGCAGTGTTGAGCCAGCTGCAGGCAGCGTTCTTCAGCTGGAGGGTTCCATGGGTTGTCCTTCAGGGGGTTTTTAACCAAGTCAGTATTTGCCAGTATGTGCCAGGGTAGCGTTAAGGGTTTCACAACTCATAAAAGACACTGACTCTTCTCTGGAGAGCTCTGTGTAACGAGGGGTGTTCACAGAACGTCTTGTCGCTCCTACAAACCTCACAGAAAATGTTCTGCTTTTCAGCAGGTGACTCTACGTGGCTTCTTGAGCAGTTTTGGCCCCAGCTTTGGCTCCTGCCGGCAGAGAACAGCGAGGGCTCTGCCTTCCCCTTCCCCTGCACAAAGCAGGGGGGTTCCCAAAGTCCACGGTCCAGGAGTTGCACTTGCCAGACAAATGGGAAATAGTTTCTTTCGATCTGTGGCACTTCAGCTTGGAGTGTAGCAAGTAAAAGATTAAATAATTTGTACTGGAATAAAAGCAATATTCCCTCTTTCCTTCTCTTTAATAGGACCTTGGAATATCCCAACAATACGAGTGTTTGCATGAGTGTCTGGGAAAGAGCTGGAGAGTCACGTTTCCCTTTCCCAGACTGTGTCAAAAAGGAAAAGAATTTGTTAAATATATTTAAAGGTGGCTGCAGGACTCACAGAGTTCACAGAGCTGTTTAATTGCGTTGTCTGGAACCACCAAAGGAATTTGGGCTGTGAACTGGGGGAGTCCTTAAGAACAACACCCACCCCCTTTGATGTGAGGTGTGGGTGCAGACCGTAGGGAACGACCGAGGTGACACCATGACAAAAAGGACAAAATGGTTTTCATTTGGCTCTGGAATATTCTCATTTCTAATCCCTCCACATGAGCTGTGAACACCAGCCATGACCAGCCCGTTCAGTCAATTAATCTGGCCAAATGCAGGGCATCCCCCAGCATGCAGGTAGTAGCGATGTACGTAATTAATACTGATCTCTTCTTTTCCTTTACAAAAAACCAGAAGCCCAGGAACGTCGTGGGCAACCTCCCCTGCGGCGTTACCAGGGGGCCACCTAAAGCAGGGGGTGCTGCTGGGGAAGAAGCAAGTGCCATCCTGCCTTTCCTCTCCTTTGGGTGTTCATTTGGCCTCTTCACAGCCATTACCCGTGTTTGAAACTCCACCGAAATCTATCGCTCACCTTTTTTATCTTTCTTTCCCATTTTCAGCCACCCCTTCCCAGTGAAGTTACTCACCCTCTGTAAAGAAGAGATCAGAAGATCCAAAGACATCCGGAAGCTTCGTTCCAGCACAGGAGTGTGAGTCAAAGCTTTTCTCTGCTCACAAAGAGTGAAGCAGATGGAGGCACAGGACACACCAGATGGAACAACCAGGGCTGGTTCCCGTGAAACACGCACACAGAACTTACAATAGGAAGTTGCTTCTTTTTCTTCTGGGTGGTTGGGGTGAAAACATGAAGGATCTGATAAAAATTTAACTACTTTTAAGGTGTTGTTGGTGTCGTTAAAGATGCAGTGAATCGCTGGGTTTTTGTGCTGGCAGAGAGCTTGAGCAGGTGCCAGTGCAGACTCTGTAACTGGTTAGATCTCACGTGTGCACGAGAGCTGGGAACCACTGGGGAAGGGGCAGGAGGGGAACAGAGGGGAAGGGGCAGGAGGGGAGCACAGGGGAAGGGGCAGGAGTGCCTGCCTTTGGGGTGAGAGCCCTCGGCTCAGCTCAGCCAGGGGAAACAAACCTCTGCCCGTGGGGAAGGGCAGCCCTGGGCAGGGCAGGGTGGGAGAGCAGCACAGCGGCCGAGCCAAGGCTCACTGGGGAAACTTGGCAAAATTACTGAGGTGGAAGGATGACAAGCAACGCTTTCTTGACTTTCATTTCATTGTCTTTATTGCCCATGTTTTAAGAGTGCAAAAAAGCCTAAACTGGGACGCAGCCCCTGTTTCTGTGTGTCTCGTACCCAGAGCCCACCCTGGCTGCTGTGGTTTGTGCCGGAGCTGGACTCTGAGCTGGGTCTAGAGCCCTGGACGTCCCTGTCGATCCTCAGTGAAGCTGCAGGGCAGCTCAGGGACCCTTCAGGATCCCCTGCTCCCACCCTCCCCCTCAGTGAAGCTGCAGGGCGGCTCAGGGACCCTTCAGGATCCCCTGCTCCCACCCTCCCCGGCTGCTTTCCCACAGCACCTAGAACTGAGGTTTCCCGGGGGCGGTGAAGCTTCCCCTCCCGCCCGTCTCTCTGAGGGTCTTCATCCTGAGCCTCAGCAGGTACTTTTGCAGTCAGAGCACAAGTATCACACCAGTTCTTTTTTCCCTTTTTCCCTAGGTTTTGTGGCCTGATTCAATTTCAAGGAGACTTGAGAGAGAAAGTGTTATTTCAGCTGTTTCTCCTGCTTTGCCACCCATTTCCTGTAGTGAGTATTCAAGACGTTGGACCTTATCAAATGTATTATTCAAAACACCTGGCTGTAAACAGTAATTTTCAGTGCAGGAAAGTGAGATTTTTTCTAAACAGATATTCATGTATAGAATGAGAGCAGCGTGGGGGAAAGGGAGCTGGGG